>BOPN01003737.1:135000-137500 GCA_017312705.2 Penaeus japonicus | reverse complement strand
TTCTTTCTTTGCCTGTTCTCTTATTTCAAAATTTCTCATATCTTATTAACGTATAAATACAAAGAAACGCCGCCCACATTTCTTTTACATGATCCAGTCTGATAAAAGATTTCAGTTCTGATTTGAGATTCTAGTCCATAATGCACCCGGGCTCTCGACTTTCCTTGCTGAATCTTTGTTGTCCCCATTTTTCCTGTATGAACGAAGTATCGGTGGGGGACTATGAGTATCCTCTCCGCCCTTGTTCTTCTGTTTATTTCAGGCCACCATCTCCCCGCAGCGTCTGCCAGGCCAAGTAACGTGCGCTTTAGGAGGAACAAAGACAAACGATTCGGTTTTTTCGCCATCCGCTGCATGGTTGTCGAGACGAGCGAAGTTACAAATGGACTTCCTTAGATGCAAACTGTCAGTGAAACAAGAGGCCCGTAGGTTTACCGCATCCCTCCCCTCCCTCTCCCTCCTACCAAGAGAGAGAGAGGGAGAGAGGGAGGGAGAGAGAGAGGGAGAAAGAGAGAGAGAGAGAGAGAGAGAGTGGGTGGGTGTACATGTGCGTGTGTATTTGCTTGTGAGTACATATATATATATATATATATAAATATATATATATATATATATATATATAGATAGATAGATAGATAGATAGATAGATAGATAGATAGATAGATAGATGGATGGATAACCGCGCAGCAAAGAAGTTAAGTACAAAACCAAATCTGGCCAAGGAAAGATCTTTGAGGCATTCAACCTTTCATAAAAAGATTACATATGACAGGGCAGATTCGATATAGATTTCTCTTCTACAAAACTCAACGATGATGTGAAGACGAAAATATAGCAATTGCAAAACGAGTTCTGTTGCACATATTGGCTTGAAGGCCTCCATTAAACCTCCTTGATTGACAAACAGCGATTCTCGTTTCTCTAGGGATTTTATTTTTTATGTGATTTGGGTATATCAAAGTGTCCATGACATTCCTGTAAATGCTGTCCATATGTGCCTCAAAAGTCACGTATCTCTCTCGATTTGTGACAAAGCTGTTTAGTCTGATGTATCTGCCTCAGAGTGTCTGTTCGGAATTTGAAAATGTTCTAGCAGCTGCATATGAAAATAACTTGAATTGTGTATGGATTCAGTTTCATCCTATTTATATCTTTGCTTCTGGAAGAGTATTTTTAGGCTCTCCTATCGACTAATTTAGATCGATAACAGAGGCAGCGCGAAGAATCATCGACACACTGAATAAGATTATAGTAAGCAAACAATAGCGTAAACTTCAATAAACCAATATGTATGACCGTGTGAATACACAATTCAGAGAAGTGCACCATAAAGTCGAATCCTTAGGTAAGCTTTTATCATTTTTTTTTTTTCTCTTTTCTTTTCTTTTAGAAGTCAAATAGCACTTGACGCATGCAACGGTCACCAAGCCAGAGCTTCCAAAACAAGTGATGCAAATTCATGAAATCGTTCCAGCATGCAACATCCAGAATGCAAGAGTAGCAACGACTAACAGATCTTATCGCCAGAGGAAAGGGCAAATGTCAGAGGAAATGGCAGACTTTCCGGCCTCGTAACATTCGCATGCCAACTCCAGCGAGGAAGGAGAAAAATGTGTATTTGCAATGAACATTCTTAGATGCCTTCCCTTACTACTGGAAAGACGCAATTCATCTTATATAACTATCGTAAAATATAAGAACGAAAATGCGTCTGTAATGCTCATTTTCTTCCTGATTAATTCATTTGCTGATTAAGAGATGGCCAGAAGCACAGCACACTCCAGTATAGATAAGATCCTTTAAAGAGATATGACCGAGTTGGTCTCAGCTCCAGATAAATCTGATCCTATCTGCTCCCTCCTTCCAAGCCAAAGGAGTTTCTCATGAAATCCCTAAAGCAAACCGCACATCCCGAGAGAGAGTCATGTTGATCTTTAAAATCAATTCACGTAGATTATTTTTTTAAATTATCTTACTTTATATATATATATTTTTTTTTTTGTGTTATTTTCAAGTTTGTACTTCATTGGGAAAAGATGTTTTGATATGGGCCTTTCTCTCTCTCTCTCTCTCTCTCTCTCTCTCTCTCTCTCTCTCTCTCTCTCTCTCTCTCTCTCTCTCTCTCTCTCTCTCTCTCTCTCTCTCTCTCTCTCTCTCTCACTCTCTCTCTTTCTCTCTTTCTTTCCAAACCTTCGAAATGTCTAATAACAGAAAAATTAGTGTCAATAGACACTACCGCTTTTCATCACTATCACCTCGAAACACAATTGAACAATTTCTATATATTGGCTTTAGATTTACTGTACGATTATATAAACCCACACACACAAATACGTAGACACACACACACACACATACGGAGACACACACACACACATACATAGACACGCACACACACGTATATTTCTTCCCTCGTAGACACATATTTCCGATAGTGTATTTTGTGAATAAGAACCTGGCATGTCTTATTTCGTGTCATTATATGACTGTTTGTGTCTCA
>BOPN01003737.1:97500-105000 GCA_017312705.2 Penaeus japonicus | reverse complement strand
AGGCGCTTTTTTTTTAGGGGGGGAGAGGGAGAGAAGGGAGGGAGAGGGGGGAGGCGGAGGGGTTACGGGAAAAGGGGGAGAGGGGAGAGGGAAGGGGAAGGGGAAGGGGAAGGGGAAGGGGAAGGGGAAGGGGAAGGGGAAGGGGAAGGGGAAGGGGAAGGGGAAGGGGAAGGGGAAGGGGAAGGGGAAGGGAAAGGGGAAGGGGAAAGGGAACGAGAGAGGAGAGAAAGGAAGGGAGAATGGTTGGGTGGGAGAAAGGGAGTGAGGAAGAGAGTTGCGATGGGATGGAAAGAAAAAGAAATCTATATCTATAGAAAGCCAGATAAATAGATAGATAGAGAGAAAAACACTTAGCTTCTCTACTCACACTTGACTCGGAGCCTAATAGGGTTGGAGCGACCTTCGCCCTCGACATTGAAGGCGACGCAGAAGTAGTTGCCCGAGGCCGCCCTCGTCACCTGCTGAAGGACGAGGCTCTGGTTGCTGATGATCACGCCCGAAGACACGTTGTGCTCCAACTCGTGGTTCTGTGGGCGTGAACGGGGCGGGGCGAGGCGGCGATGCAGGAACCAAGGGAGGAAACGGATAAATACATGTATTTCTTAAGAAAAAGACAAGAGAGGTAAGACAGAACGGATAAATACGCGTATTATGAGAAGGGAATAAGAGATTAGTTGACAAACGTAGATAAGTTGGCAAAGAATGAGAGAGTCTTAAGTATGTATATAAGCACGCGTTAATAGGGAAAAATTTTGAAAAGGGAGACAAAAGTGTGAATATAAAGAGAAAAAGAGAGAAAAATGAGATATAAACCTCGTATAAAAGAGAAAAAGGCAGAGATAGAGAAAAAAAAAAGGAAAGAGGGAGAATGGGCGATAGAAAGAAAGATACCGATATATACAAAAAAAAATAACAATAATAAATAATAATAATAATAAAACACCGTACAAAATAAACCACAAATCCCCCGTTCCCCTACCACCACCACCACCACAGACAAACCCACCCTACCCCACCCACCCCTGGCCACCCTGGCCACCCTACCCCAGCCTGGGCCACCCCAGCCCAGCCCTGGCCACCCCCCCCCCCTCTCTCACCTCGTGGAGCCAGGCGATCCTGAAGACCCAGGGATGGGCGCGGATGGAGCACTCGAAGTACACGTCGTCGCCCTCCTCGATGTTGCTCAGGTTGAGGGACCGGCCGGGGCTCAGGGTCGTCTCGGGGGCGTCTGGAGGGGGGAGGGGGGTGCGGGAAGGAAGAGGGGTAGGGGGAAGGAAGGGGGTAGGGGGAAGGAAGGGGGTTGGAGGAAGGGGGGGAGTGGAGGAAGGAGCGGGAGAAGGCAGGCGTGGAGAGAAGAGGGAAGGGGTAGGAGAGGGGAAGGGGAAGGGTAGGGGAGGAGAGGAGAGACAGAAGTGGTAGGGGGAGGGGGACGGAGAGAGGGGGGAAAGGAAAGGGATAGGGGAAGGAGGAAGGAGAAGGAGGGGGATAAGGGAAGGAGGAAGGAGAAGAGGGGGGGAGGGGAGAGGGGGGGGAAGGAGAGGAGAGGGGGAGAGGGCAGGGGAGGAGAGAGGGAGGGGACAGAAGGTTGTAGGTGAGGAGAGGGGGAAGGGTAAGGACGGGGGTAGGAGGAAATAAGGTGTTGAAGATCTTCGTATTATTTTTCTACATTATCATCATTGTAATTTTCATTAGATTATCATTTTCTTGATTCAGTATTGTTTGTTTGTATTGTCTTGTTAAAGAAACAACACAACCAACAACAATAACAATGGTACCAATAATAATAATAAATATTACTATCCTTATGATAATAGCGCACAGCAACATAAAAAAATAGTTATCATAATAATAACAATAATGATAATGTCAGTAATAATAATGACAACAATAATAATCACTATTATCATAATCATTTGAGAATATGTGTATGTAATACTAAGAGAACTAGATTGAAGTTACATTGTGTTTAAGTCTGTTTATATTTTCTCTCTTCAGGCTGATCATTCTCCGTGAATTAAACAAATGTCAAGTTGATTGCGAGAACAACTATCCACATTTAAACAAATGATCAAAGGTCAAAGAGACTTATGTATGATCTGACTAACTTATTTAATTATTACTGCTTCTCCTCTTTTGTTTCATCATCATAATTAACAGAATTACTTCCACTACCTCGTGCTAATATCATCAGTAAATGTATTATCAGGAAGGTGTCAAAGAGCCACAGGGATTGCCACAGAATACAAAGCTACTTACACAGAGCGTTCAGGAGCCACAGGGTATACACACAAAACGCAAAGCCACGGAAGACGCCAAAGGATACCAGAGGAAAACAAGGATAATCACAGAACGCAGTGACTCTAGAAGAAAATACGTCAGGCCAACAGAGAGTACTCGATGAGCAGAAAAATACTTACAGAGGACGTCACAGAGCCGAAGGACTCACAAACTCACAAAGGACTAGTATACTTACAGAAGACGCCAAGAATCTACAGAATTCAAAGATACATGTCAAAGAGTCACAAGGGATATTCAGAGAATAGAAAAGAATTCAGACTTAAGGCGAGGGATACTCACAGACGGAATACAGACGGGAAAAGGGGATACTCACAGAAGTCAAAGAGGTACAAAGGACTCACAGCAGAACAGACAAAGATGCCTACAGAAGAGCTCAAGAAGACGACCACAGATGCTAACGAGCCACAGAACATGAAAACTCAGAGGACGTAGGATACTCACAGAAGCAGTCAAGAAGCCACAAGGACAATCACAGAGGTCAAGGCCCCACAGGAGACCCCACAAAGATTCACAAACACAAACAAAAACAAAAGACAAAGGATACTCACAAAAAGAAGTCAAGGACCCGCAAGGAACCCCGAGAGAAAACTCGCAGGTACTCACAGAAGACGTCAAGAAGCCACTCGTCGACGAGGGGCGGATGCTGGATGTCGGGCGAGTCGGCGTGACAGGAGAGCACCCGCCCCCCGTCGCGCACGCTCGGCGTCCACCGTAACTCGCTCGTCGTCACGTTGTCGCCGTGAATCAGCTGTTGCGACGGAGAGTGAGAGAGTGAGAGAGAAAGAGAGAGTGAGTGAGAAAGAGAGAGAGAGAGAGAGAGAGAGAGAGAGAGAGAGAGAGAGAGAGAGAGAGAGAGAGAGAGAGAGAGAGAGAGAGAGAGAGAGAGAGAGAGAGAGAGAGAGAGAGAGAGAGAGAGAGAGAGAGAGAGAGAGAGAGAGAGAGAGAGAGAGAGAGAGAGAGAGAGAGAGAGAGAGAGAGAGAGAGAGAGAGAGAGAGAGAGAGAGAGAGAGAGAGAGAGAGAGAGAGAGAGAGAGAGAGAGAGAGAGAGAGAGAGAGAGAGAGAGAAGGCGTCAGGTTTTTTAAATCAGGAAGTTAATGATACTGATGATAATCATGATAACGAAAATTATAATACTGATATCTTTAAATATGACAGTAATAATACAAATTGTAATGAAAATGACAACAATGCTTATGTTAGTAGTGATAAATTATTATTACGGTGATGATGATCTTGGTCATGATGGTTTGATGATGATAATGACGATAATGAAAGTAATAACAATAATAATAATAATGGCAATAGTTATATCAATGATAGATAATAACAGTATTCTGACAAAACTATTACAATTGATGATATAAGAAATGATAATAGCACTAATAATGATGATAATAACAAGAACAACAGAAATAACAATAAAAATCATATATCCTCCTTCTGCAGGCGGTTTCTCTCTGTGTTATTTGTGCCTCAGCTGTTCCAGTACAAAGAAAAAGTTTGTGGGGAAGTTTGGTCAACAATATCCATACACGTCATAGCTTGTGTGATATAGAAGTTTTCCTTTGATTCGGATATGTCATGGGTGTTTCGTATGTTTCTGGATATTTAATTGTTTCTGGATATTTAATTGTTTTGATAAAAGAAGAAAGCTTCAAAGTAAGGTTGATATAATAAAACCTTGTGCAGTCTCCTTGTGGGGGATACTAGTATGTTTTCCAATAACTGAAAATAAATTATATTTAATGAAAGACAAATTAAACTCCATGTTGCCTCTAAGACAATAAAAAAATGCCTTTGGGTTTTAGCGCTCAATTTTGGCTTATCATCTAAAATCACTGACCGGCCTAAACATAGTTCGAAGTTGATTAAAAAACACATCGCTGGTCACGGAGGTTTCATCACTTTTTCTGAGCGTTATTCATTCGACGGAATAGGATGCGTTGACCTTCCTACAAACTCAAAAATAGAGTCCTCGTCAATCGTGTCTCAGCCTTTTTAGTGTGAGTATGAATTCTATAAATATTGTGATAGCTACTGCGAGGGCTAAATCAAAGTTATTGTATATTTGTACACAAGGCCAGTCACATACGTTAGCATTATTTCACCTTTGCTGCTGCTTTGTGAAACATTTTAATACTGTTATCCCTTGAAACAAATACTTATATCTAAGATGATTCTATTCGTACAAAGTTAGGCTTATATATTTGGAATCTACAGCTCAAAATCTATATCATGAGACTTGAAAACATGGCAATCTTTTCGGGCTTCGTGTGGAATATTGGGAAAAGATACCTGTGTCTCTAACTGAACATGTCTGTATATGGCAAGCATGACTTTTACGGGTTATGAACCACGGCCGGAGTCGAATCTGCGCGCAGCTGTCTTATAAATCACGCTCATAAAACGACTGAACATCATGCACGATGGATTCATTCATCTGTTGACTCCCATGAACAGATTCGACTCCGTCCGTTGGTTATGATAACATTGCATCGACTTCATTCGGGAAAAAAAAACACTCGAATGGCCCTTAGGCCTTTAAAAAGCCATTGCCATAACTATAGATAAGGTACTTTTTCGCAATACCCATTTGCAGTGGTAATGTTACGTTACTATTGCCTCCATAACACTTCATTTTCCATGAATGCAATGATATCGATTTTTATCTGCATGCACACAACGCGAGGATTGCCATAAGCGATCTTCCTTTTAAATGCAAAATAACACCTTTAATATCTGTCCATTGTTGCAATGGCCGTTCAGGCCTTAACGCTCTTGTAAACACATGTGGATTACGCAATCATCATAGTGAACGCGGTTCCCGGAGTATTGCTCGCGGTGCAACTGTAAGCCTGATTGCAAATGGAATTTTTGGCAATCGTCGGTTGCATTCGTTTGATTTTATTCCGATTCAACCATATCATCAACGTATCTCAATTCATTTCCCTTCGTGATGTGAAAGTTTCAAGTAATAATCTATTCCTTAGCAACTCTGCTCTTGCGTGATCGCTCACTCAATGAAACTGCAACAGTAAACGACGTACCTTTGCTATGTGGGAAGTGATCTTCGAGCGGTCGAGTCTCCACGTGATTTCCGCAGGTGGCCGCGCGCCCGCGCTCCTGCAGAGGATGTCGTAGGGCCTCCCGGCGCTCAAGGAACTCCGCGTGTTGAGGATCCTCACCCAGAGAGGCGCGACTGTCGAGAAGAGGTCTCTGTTAGACGCTCCCAAGACGGGCGACTGTGTTGTCGAATACATAAAGGCTAGAGAGAAGTGATAAGGCATAGGCAAAATCAGCCTTATGGGAAATGTCATCCCTGGGGCTCCTAGGACGCCACTGGCTCGAGAAATGACATGACAGAAGGGCAGGGGCGCCGGGGGTCCTAGCGAGGAGCTGAACCCCGAGGCTCGGCCCCTTGACTCACGCTTCATGTCGATGGTGACGGTCGACGCGAGCGGCTCGGTGAGGTTGGAGTTGGCGGCGCGACACGTGAGCGAGCGCAGGAGGTCACGGCGGGTCAGCGCATTCACCTGCAGTGTGTTGGTGACCTCGTCCAGGGCCTCCACCTCGGAGGTCATGTCGAGGAGGAGGTCGCCCTCCCACCACGTGACACTCGGCGGCGGCGCGCCCCCCGACGCCTGGCACGCCAGCTGGAGGGAGTCGCCCTCGACGAACGGCCCCAGCATGCGCGCCGCCTCCGCGCCGTCCGCCGTCAGCACCGCCAGGCGCTGCGGCGGGTCTGTGGGGAGGGGGGGGGGGTCAGCGGGGTCCTTTAGGGTTGTGGCAGCGCGCGCGCCCGCGTGTGTGTGTGTGTGTATGTGTGTAAGAGAGAGAGAGAGAGAGAGAGAGAAAGGGGGGGGGAAGAATTGAGGGAGGGAGGGAAATGTGTATATGTGTATATGTGTGTGTGTGTGTGTATGTATGTGTGTATGTGTGTATGTATGTATGCATGTATGTACGTATGTAGGTAGGTATGTAAGTATGTACAAATATACATACATATACATACACAAACGCGCACGCAAGCACACACACACACACACATATATATATATATATATATATATATATATATATATATATATATATATATACGTATATATGTGTATATATATATATATATATATATATATATATATATATATATATATATATATATATATATATATATATATATATATATATATATATTAGAAAATAGTGATTAAAGAAATATAAAAGAGAAAGATAGAAAGAAAGGTTAAAAAGGAAATGAAAAATCGAATGAAACAACCAAAAAAATAATAACAAAAAATTAATAAATAAATAATAAATAAATAAATCTATATAAAAAAAACGGCAACAAAGACCATGCAACCACAGACACAACCACGACAGAAAGCGACACGAAGAAACGACCAGCGCGGAGCTCATTACCCTCGAGGCCGCCCCTACGCCCACGGCAGCACGACATCAAGGAAGAAAGCGCTTGCAAAATACCCACTTAGGGCGATACCCTCAGTCAAGATAAGAGTGGCGAGATTAGGGTCTAGAAAGAGCCGAGACTGAGGATGGTGATTCCTTGGTCTGATTGCGAAGCTTGGCTTGCACTTCATCATTTTGGATTCATTGATATTATTTCTATCATTACTGTTCACTGTTTGTATGGATATTTGAATAATTATGTATACCCACACAAAAAAAAACAGAAACAAACATATTTATATATGTATATATATATATATATATATATATATATATATATATATATATATATAATATATATATATATACATATATATATATATATATATATATAAATATATATATATATATATTTATATATATATATATATATATATATATATATATATATATATATATATATATATATATATGTATATATATATATATATATATATATATATATATATATATATATATATATATATATATATATATATATATATATTATGTATATATATATATATATATATATATATATATATATATATATATATATATATATATATATATATATATATATATATGTATATATATAAATATACGCACACACACACAGACTCATATACATACATAAACACACTTATATTATCAGTGTATGCATGCGTGTGTGTGAGTATATCTATCTGCAAGTATATGCTTATGTGAGAATGTGTGTGAGTGTGTGTGTGTGTGTGTGTGTGTGTGTGTGTGTG
>BOPN01003737.1:55000-57500 GCA_017312705.2 Penaeus japonicus | reverse complement strand
TGACAATGATTAATGGTGAGAGCGAGAAGACGAGAATCCAAGGAAAGGGAGGAGAGAGAGAGAGAAAGAGAGAAAGGGAGGGAGAAGAAAAGGGGGTAAGAGGGAGGGAAGGAGAGGAAAAGAGAGAGAGAGAGGGGAAGGGAGGAAGGGAGGGAGGGAGAAGGAGAGGGGGTAAGAGGGAGGGAAGGAGAGGAAGAGAGAGAGAGAGAGAGAGAGAGAGAGAGAGAGAGAGAGAGAGAGGGGAAGGGAGGAAGGGAGGGAGGGAGAAGGAGAGGGGGTAAGAGGGTGGGAAGGAGAGGAAAAGAGAGAGAGAGTGAGAGAGAGAGAGAGAGAGAGAGAGAGAGAGAGAGAGAGAGAGAGAGAGAGAGAGAGAGAGAGAGAGAGAGAGAGAGAGAGAGAGAGAGAGAGAGAGAGAGAGAGAGAGAGAGAGAGAGAGAGAGAGAGAGATAGAGATAGAGATAGAGATAGATAGATAGATAGATAGAGAGAGAGAGAGAGAGAGAGAGAGAGAGAGAGAGAGAGAGAGAGAGAGAGAGAGAGAGAGAGAGAGAGAGAGAGAGAGAGAGAGAGACGGAGAGAGAGAGAGAGAGAGAGAGAGAGAGAGAGAGAGAGAGAGAGAGAGAGAGAGAGAGAGAGAGAGAGAGAGAGAGAGAGAGAGAGAGAGAGAGAGAGAGAGAGAGAGAGAGAGAGAGAGAGAGTTGAGGAATGAGGATAACTAATCTCCTAGATAGGGAGAGGGGATGAGAGAGAAAAAAAGGCAAACAGGCAGAAAAAAAGAGAGGAGAGAGGGTGAGAGAGGGAGAGAGAGAAGAAAAGAGAGATAAAGAGAGAGGAAAGAATCAGAAAGAGGGAGAGGGAAGAACTAATCTTTTAGATAGGGAGAGAAGATGTGAGGAAAGAAGGGGAAGGGAATGATGAGAGAGAGAGAGAGGGACGGGAAAGAAAATGAGAGAAGGAGGGAGAGAGGAGGGGAGAGAGAAAAAGAGATTGTGGCTATAACTCAACCGTGCAATGTCCCTAACGGCCTCTGGTCAGTAGATAAGTGATGGGGCCACGAAAAGCAAATATTGCCATAGGAGCTTCTGACTAGCTGGAATTTTCGGGAAATGGTGCACAATCGTTCCCGATAACGGATGATCTGCAATATGGTCAACAAGCACTTGGGTACGAAGAGTGTAATTTGCAATGAAAGCTTTGCATTACCACATGACAACAAGTGCCCCGTTTTATATATACACTCATACCTTATCGAGTATATAGGGAATAAAAGACATAAAAATCTTTGGTGCGTCATCAACTGGGCTCCATAACGACAAAAGAAATACGTAAAAAATATGGATGTAAAATGGCATCGATGCATTGCAGTCTGCATTATCAGCCGTGCACCCTAATGTTGCAATGGACATGTAATAGAGAAACTAAAAATAACAGAACTTTTCTGAAATGCAAGGTACATCGGTGTCGCTCATGGACCGTAATAACGAAAGAGAAGGATAATAGCGGCCCGAACTTAAAGTTTCTAATTTAATAAAGTTCTGGTGCTGTAAGCAATAGCGTTACTCAATGCAGCGTGTGATCAGAGCGCGGTCTCTTCATTGCAGGAAAAGCAAAAAAAAAAAAAAAAAAAAAAAAAAAGTGTAACCGTGAAAGTTTATCGTAATTAGCACAATTAGCAATCGTATCATTAATGTAATATTCAATTCTGCTTCCAAAGCCATCTCGGTGATACGCGGGGACTAGTGCACGGGGTTGTTGAACGAAGCCGGAAGGAGGGAAGCGAGAGAAAGGAGGGACAATTTGTACAAATGTAGAGGCAGTTATTGTTGCCAAGGGCGACAAATCGCGCTTCGGGGCGCAGTGCGCGGCCGCGACCCGACGTGTGTGTGCGCTCCCAAAATGAACGCCCAGATCTATAAGGCCTTAAATATTCATTACGTGATGCAACATCTGTTAGGCGGGTCATGCATCACCGATGTTTAATACGTGCATTATTTCGGGACAGCTAACGTTTTCTCCCCATATATAATAGCCTGACGGATATATGGGATCCATAAACGGGGTACAGGGGGCGAGCCCTTGGAGAGGAGATGAGAGAGAGTAAACTTACGCTTTACATGCATGCACACATGAGCACTTTGTGTGCATATACATATATCTACATCTATCTACCTACCTATCTATCTATCTATCTATCTATCTATCTATCTATCTATCTATCTATCTATCTATCTATCTATCTATCTATCTATCTATCTATATGTATACACACACACACACACACACACACACACACACACACACACACACACACACACTATATATATATATATATATATATATATATATATATATATATATATATATATATATATATATATATATATAATATATATATATATGTGTGTGTGTGTGTGTGTGTGTGTGTGTGTGTGTGTGTGTGTGTGTGTATATATTCATACCATACCACAAATACCTAAGATAGATAGTGAGATACAGCCAT
>BOPN01003736.1:140906-148686 GCA_017312705.2 Penaeus japonicus | reverse complement strand
TATATGTATGTATATGTTTGTATATACATGTATATGTTTGTATGTGTTTATATGTATATATATGTGTTTGTACTGTACATATGTATATATGTATATATATACATATATATATATATATATATATATATATATATATATATATATATATATATATATATAAATATATATATATATATATATATATATATATATATATATATATATATATATATACACACATATATATAAATATATAAATAAGCATGTATATCAGCGTACACACCAACTTTCCCGCACCCTCAGACATGGGCCTACCACACAGACAACAGCTACTTAATGAAAGCTTAATGGCTCTCTAAGGATGAGTGAAAAAGAGTCGGTCGTAATTCACAGTGAGCTTTTAAACAAGCACCTTCGTCCTGTCTGATCTGCCGTCTGGTAATGGAAAAGAACGACCGACATGCTGCTGTGTTCCGGCCGCTCGGTGAAACTACATATCGTCACGGATCACAGGATTCTACGTCTTTTGTTGGTGTTTGTTGTTTGTTGTTTGTTTGTTTGTTTGTTGTTTGTTTGTTTGTTGTTGTTGTTGTTTGTTTGTTTGTTGTTGTTGTTGTTGTTGTTGTTGTTGTTGTTGTTGTTGTTGTTGTTGTTGTTGTTGATGTTGTTGCTGCTGCTGCTGCTGTTGTTGTTGTTGTTGTTGGTTGCTAATGTTATCATCATTTTTTTATTTTATTATAGTTATCATTATCATTATTGTTGTTATTTCTGTTACTATTGTTTTTTTTCTGTTATCAAAACTATCATTATCATTATCTATATTAGTTATAATTATTATTAATGCCATTAAAACAATCATTACTATCATTATTGACATTGTTATCATTATCATTATCATTATCAAGATTGTTATCATCATTATCATAATAATATCATTATCACTATTATCCTCATTAGCGTTATTATTACTACAATTAATGTTATTGTAATTTAAATTGTTGTCATTATTATCATTATTAGCATAATTATTATTATTCCTATCATTTTCTTTATAATTATTGTTTTGATCATTATATCATTATCATCATCATTATTATCATTATTATCATCATTATCATTACTACTGTTCACATCATTATCAATATTATCATTATCATAACCATCATCATGAATATCATCATAATTATCTCCATTATCATAATTATTTCTATCACTATTATCTCCATTATCATAATTATTATAATCATTATCATCTTCATCTTTATCGATATTATTATCATTATTATCCTCATTGTTATTATCATTTTGTTATCGTGATTATCATTATCATTATCACTATCATTATCATTACTATTATCATCATTATCATAGTTATCACCATCATCATCGTACATCATCATTATCATTATCATTATAATCATTGTCATTATTATCATTATCATCATTATATCATTAGATTTGTATCATCATTATATTATCATTATCTTTATTATCACCATTATTGCTATCATTATCATTACCATTATCATCATTATCATCATTGTCATTATTACTCGCATTATCATTATTACCATTATTATTATCGTTATCATCGTTATTATTTCTATTATTATTACTATTAGTGCTATTTCATTATCATTGTTATCATCATCCTCATTATCATTATTATTGTTGATGATGTTGATGTTATCATTATTATCATCATCATGTTATCAATATCATTGTTATTAGCATTATTATTATTACCATCGTTGTTAACAGTATAATCATCATTATCAAGTTATTATCATCATTATCATCATCAGAACTATTTATAACTATTATCATTATTATATTAATTATCATTATCATTGCTATTATCATCACTTGCATCATTCCTATTTTTGCTATAATTATTATCGTTATTATTATTGCTGATATTATCATTATTTCTATTATTTGTATCATCATTATCATAGTCATCGTTACTAATATCATTAACATCATAATTATAGTTATCATCATTACTACTACTACTTTTATTACCATCATTACCATCACCATCATTATCATAACTAATAGATATCCCTATAGTATTACTATCTATTATTAGCATTATCACTTTTATCATCATTGCTTTTATTATTATTATCATTGTTGTTATTCATCATCATTATTTTTATTTGCTGCTATTATCAATACCATGCTTTGGTGGTAGTATTAGTAGTAGTAGTAACAGTATTCAAATTGAAATTCAAAATACTTCATTCCATTAATTACAATGGTTATTCTATTTACCTGTATAGTATTTACATTGTGTAATAACATAGTAAGTATTAACATAGACAATATAAAGCACATGTGTAGCCAATATAGACAACATATTAACATTACAAGTGACTGAAATACCGCGTTTGGTGCCTGATGTTATTGATAATTCAGATCTTCTTCCAGTTTTGTTTTAAATGTATTTAGGTTGGAAATAGTAGTAGTAGTAATAGTAGTAGTAGTAGTAGTAGTAATGGCAGCAGTATCATCATCATTAACGCAACAAGGATAATGTAAATAATGACTAATAATAATAAAGTAAATAATATCAACAAGCGCCTTATATATTTTCTTAATTATACCCATTTTTCCTCAGAATCTTGACGATAGAAGTAAGATTATTTCCTTCTGCTAGAAAGCATAACCTAACCTAACCTAACCTACGAATGAGTGAGCTTGACCCTTCTTGGTTCAGAGGACAAATAACATATCACAACATGGGAAGGGAAACAGCTGTGTTGTCCCTTTTAGCCGAGATACAAAGACGGATTCGAATATATCGTGATGGTATATTGTCTATTCAAAATAAAAGGAAAACTTGTGACACGCCATGTAAGATGGATATGGTTATTATAGCAATTATTTTATAAAATAAAAGGATGATGATCATTCATCATGACGATAATGATTATGATGTTATTAATAATGATGATATTGATTGATATGGCAATGTCCAAGAAGCGATCATTGCTATAATAATACTAATTATATCAATAATGATGATAATGATACTGATGATAGTAATAATGATATGCATAATGATTTTGATGATCAATAGCAATGATAATGATGAGAAAGATGATAATGATAATAACGATGATAATAGTAATAATAAAATAATGACAATATAAAATAATAGTAATAATGGTGACAGTAGTGATAATAATGACAATAATAATGACAATGATAACGCGGATGATAACGATAATAATGAAAGGAAAATGTTAATGATAATTATTACAACGACAATAGTAATAATAATGCTGATAATGATAGTGATAAGGATAGTAATAATAATGATAATAATAATAGTTATAATGATAATGAAAATTATAATGATGATCATAATAATGATAATAACCATGATAATGTTATTAATAACATTGACAGTAATGAGAAAATAACAATGACAAAAATCATAATAATAGCAGCAATAACAATGATAATAACAACAATTATTAGGATAATGATAATAATTAGACAATAGTAATAATCATGATAACAATAATGATAATGACAATGATAATATGATATGGTAATAACAAAGATAATAATAATGATGATAATAATGATGATGACAATAATAATGATTATGATGATAGCAGTGATGATGATCCTGATAATGGACAATGATAATAACAACAATAATGATAATAATAATACAGTAATAACAGCGATGTAATGTTCATTGCAAGAATGATCCTAAAAAAGGTTATTATCTTTTTCATAATAACAACGATAGTAATAACACTATTCAATAGCATTAGTCTTAATGTGGATAATATTAGTAATAGTAAGGATGATAGTGATGATAATAATTGCAATAATGATAATGTTAATGGCAATAATGATAATGTTAATAGCAATAATGATAATGATAATAACAATAATGATAATGACAATAATATAAATGATGATAATAGTGATAATGATAATGACAATAATAATGATTCTAATATATATGATAATAATGTTTATAATAATAATGATGATGGTAATGATTATTATCATCATTGATCTCAGTATTATCAATACTTTTTGGTATTGATAAGGATAATAATAATGGTAATAGTGATAATAATAATGATGACGATGCCAATAATAATGATAGCGATGATATATATCCTTATATATATACATATATATATATATATATATATATATATATATATATATATATATATATATATATATATAAATATATACATATATATATATGTATGTATGTATGTATGTATATACACACACACACACACACACACACACATAAATATATATATATATATATATATATATATATATATATATATATATATATATATATATATATATATATATATATATGAATATACATACATGCGTGTGTTTGTGTGTGAGGGGGGGTGCCAAGAGTCTGCACAACGGAATAGTACTAAAGAACTGTAATTTGAAAGACTCAGGGAAAGTTACAAACGCTGTTCTTGGTTTATTTCACAGATTTCTTTTGCTTTTTTTTCTCTCTCCCGAAAACAGGTCATTTCCATACGAGCAACTTCCCGACTGAAATTGATTAATACCCATCATGTGGGCATTAGTCCCTCTGGCTTCTATGCCTTTGTGTATATGAGTGAATAATGTAAGTGAGTGAATAATAATCTTAAATAGGAATATAGATACATCCCTGGCCGTGATTCGAACCCCTTTGAACCACTACACCGCACGACCCCTTAATTTAAAATCACTGTCTAACTAGAAATATGATTAGCTTCATGGAATTAACCTTTCACTAGAGTATGATGGCGAGGTTTTACCGGCAATCCCCTCAGCCGCTTGACGAAATTGATTAGACATGTGAATTAGATATCAGGTCACCAAGGTGTGTGTCCCTATGTGAATTATGAAATAATGCCGTAATGCCTTTTATATAGAAGTGTAGATATCGACCATGGCCGTGATATGGGTTAATAAAAAAAAAAAAAAAAAAAAAAAAAAAAAATATATATATATATATATATATATATATATATATATATATATATATATGTATGTGTGTGTGTGTGTGTGTGTGTGTGTGTGTGTGTGTGTGTACATATATATACATATATATATATATATATATATATATATATATATATATATATATATATATATATATATGCATATATATATATACATACATATATATATATATATATATATATATATATATATATATATATATATATATATATATATATATATATATATCCTTAGTGGCATACTCTACTACTCCGGACCACAAAGTGCAGATTATGAAATAGCAAAAAACTGTTAATTGAAATTACTGGCGAAATATGGAATTGATGAATCATCGTATGAAAATTTAATGGAACATTTATACTGATCATCAAATTCTATCTCTGTATATCCAGTGCCAATACTACTACTACTAATACGACTACAACTACCAATTATAATAATGATGATGTTAATAATGATAATAGTAATCATGGATAGTAAGTATATTAGCTATACTCACAACTACTGCTAACAAGCATATTAATGATAACAATGATTAACAATGATTAATTGTGTGACTAGCATTATTATCATTGTTATTGTAGGTATCCTTATCATCATTATTATTAATATTATTATTACCATCGTCATCAATATTATCAATATAATTATCATTATCAATATTAAGATCATTATCCATACGGTTATTCTCATTGATATTATCGTCATTATTATTTCATTATCCTTATTATTGTTACGATATTGAAATTGAAGTTGAATTTGAAATAGTTTATTTGGTAAAAAAAAATATTCGGATACAGTCATATAAATTGTTTTAGTTCTGACCAAGTTTTTTGGTGACGCGTGGACCTTAAAAAGATAACAAATTATACACTATCTATGACATTAAAACATAGGATTCTAAAGATAAAAATATATAAGAAATAAACAGTAAATAGTGAATAAGCATTGGAAAAAAGAGACTATAGATACACATATATACATACATACACACATACATACACACACACACACACACACACACACACACACACACACACACACACATATATATATATATATATATATATATATATATATATATATATATATATATATATATATATACTGTATATATATATATATATATATATATATATATACATACGTATACACATACACACACACACACATATATATACATACACACACATACGCATACATAAATACATACGTATAGTATATAATAAAAGTGCAAGTGAATAGAACAATAAAATATTTTAGGCACTATATAAGAAAAAAAATAAATCTTAATTAATTAATAGATATACAGTTGGACATTCATAACAGGATAAAGAACTGTGACTAACTAGAACAAGACAAAGTTGAATACACATAATTAATCTGTTTATTTTACTTTGTTTATGCAGTGTAGCTGTTAATTAGACTGCTTTTAAAGTTGCCAAGGGTAGGTTTTGATTTTCTTTCAGGGGAAATTCCATTGAAAATAACGGCACCGCGATATCTAATATGGCTCTGTGATTGAGTTGTGAAAACATTTATATGTATATAAGGAGCATACGAAAGTGTAAATGTCATTGAATTTTAGTAATTTTAAATTGATAAACGACTCGTTGGTATGATCTGTGGTCTTCAGTCCCATGATATTTCTTATAACTTTCTTCTGCAAGACTATTAGAGGATTTAATGATGTACTGCTAGCTCCGTCCCATACTGTCAAGCAATAAGTTAGATTTGAATAAACTAAGGAATAGTATAATGTTAGCATAACCTCTCTGTTTAAATGGTTACGTGTTGAAAATAGTATGCCGCATATTTTGGCTATTTTACCACGTACCTATTGGATATGACTGTGCCAGTATAATTGTTTATTTACAATAACACCCAGAAATTTTGTTTGGTCTACCTCCTCTATGTTACCGTTATTAATAGTGATCTAGGGAAGTGGATACGTAAATATTTTGTGTCTGTTAAATCACCATCATTCCCAGTATTATCATTATCATTATCATCATTACCATCGTCATTACTACTGATATTATCATTATCACTGAAGTAATTATCAAAGACATGTTCGAAACCAGTATATCAGCATTGCCGTTGGCGCGAATTTCATGATATGAAAAAATGGCTATATAAAGAAATACGAAAAAATGGGATTTCTTATGAAGGTGAAAAAGTGAAACTTGATAAAGGTAGAAAATGAAAAAGAAAAATGTATTTTTCTATGGAAACGTGTAATTCAGTTTGAAAAATATGCGAAACTAGAATATAAAATAATTTTTATTAGGAAAGTCAAATACGTTGTAAAAGTATTCAGATTTTTGGGAGTTATGAACTACTGGAAACGGATTAGAACGATAACTAAGAAGTAGCGAAAGATTAAGAAAGAAAGAAATATTGCAGTAATGAAAAACACCAGAAAAAATATAAAAAAATGCATGTGTGAGTATGTGTGTGTGAGTGTGTGAGTATGTGTGTGTGTGTGTGTGAATATTAGATGTGATTAGATTGGCTAATCAGTTATCTACACTACTGTCAATGAACCAACCATAAGCCACGAATCCGCATCCTTCCGCTGTAAACTCCACCATTCATAATTTCTTAACGCGGACGAATAGCGACTGCTCGTTCATGTCCCTCTTCCATTTGCTCGAGCCGGCCCCTGCCCCCTGCCGGCCGGATCAACGAGACCCCGAAGTATTGCCTTGTGCTAATACTCACCCACTTGCCTTGCCAATCATATTACGCTTGGCCAATACATGGCGGTTGGCAT
>BOPN01003736.1:120906-128406 GCA_017312705.2 Penaeus japonicus | reverse complement strand
GTGTGTGTGTGTGTGTGTCTGTATAGATATGCATATGTATATGTATATATATATATATATATATATATATATACATCGTGTGTGTGTGCGTGTGCGTGTGCGTGTGCTGTGCGTGTACGTGTGCGTGTGTGTGTGCATGTGCATGTGCATGTGCGTGTGCGTGTGCGTGTGCGTGTGCGTGTGCGTGTGCATGTGCGTGTGCGTGTGCATGAGCATGTGCGAGTGCGTGTGTGCGTGCTTATGTGTGGGTGTGGATTACTGCTCTTCCTATCGTTCGTTAATTGCGTTCCACAGCAACCAGCCAGCTACTCTCGTAAAAACTGAAATAACTGCTTATTAACCAAATGGTTTCCCATGTCACTCTTATAGAAACTGAGCAACACCCCTACATTGGAAATTCGATTTTCTGTAGGCAATACTTCCGCTTATGATCCTCATGTTATGCAATTCATTGTTCCTAAGTGGTATTAAAAAGCATATTACTTCCCCTAAAAAAATGGCAAGCGAGTCCGAAACATAATGCCCACCACTTTTAATCAACAGCCAAGCGCTGGCAAGAATAGGAGAGACTTTTTGGTTGACTAAAACACTTAAGTTGTCTAACAGGGTCGGACTGACAGTGGTCTGGGTCTCTGGTCCATCCCGCCTTAATTAACTGTCCGTTCAATACAGAGCTTCGAAATCTTAACCGGACATTTGTTTCTAAAGCTCCTTATGTCAAAAATATGATGTAGAATTAAACTATGTTATCATCTTTCGCTTTATTTATACATAAACATGACAAATAATATGATTATCATTACTACTATCATCTATTTTCGTGAGATTGCGAATGAGATTCAAATCGATGTTTATCAATTAGTCTGATAACTAATCATTCCAATGTAATAGGATCCAGGAATCCAGATGGTTCTGTTTGAGTGTCAACGTGTGTGAGGTTTAGTTATGAAACTATTATATGGAGCATACAAACGTCCGTGAGCTGTTGAGCGGCGCAATTGAATACACATGCTAGACAGTTCTTAAGGACCCTTTCTTAACACTTGACTCTTATTGCATCATCAATGTTAATTTAGTATTCAATTCCACTCTCAATTTCCCGCCCTAAAAGTCTTCTTAAGCTGTTCGTAACTGATCGCGAATGAGACCAGCTCTTCTTGTAGTGTTTCTGTAATAATTTCGCTATCCATCCTTTTAGGGGAATCTATCGGATATTTGTAACAGGTCCCCATGCGAAAATCATCTCTTCATACATGACAGCATCAAGGATATGACGTGACATCAAATTGTTAAAGTTTTAATGAGATCACTTGCGTTTTCAGAATTACAAGTTGCACATCTCGTACTGGGGAAAAGTGGTACTATTGGAAAAAAATTCTGCAGCTATATATATATATATATATATATATATATATATATATATATGTGTGTGTGTGTGTGTGTGTGTGTGTGTGTGTGTGTGTGTGTGTGTGTGTGTGTGTGTGTGTGTGTGTATGTGTGTGTGTATGCGTGTGTGTGTGTGTGTGTACTGTTGACACTATATTTTACCTAATAATCCCTAGACAATATAGCTCAGTTAAAAAAGAAAAAAACATAATTTTTCAAATCTGTTATTTCCTGTTAACATGATTATTAATAACAGAATAATAGATATACAATTGGAAATCATTATATACTTATTAGACATAACCCTTACAGAAAGAGAAAGACTGAATAAAGGTTCCTGCTGAACTTGAATATTGACCAACAAAAACTTATCATCAATACTCGCTTATTGAGATGATGTTTGACCGACAAATGATCGACATAAAGATGATAGGCCTGCTTTGATGATTTTATTGAAGTCACAAACATGGCTTACATGAATCGACCAGAGAGAAGCGAGAACCTCTCCCTTCAACCATAGTGGTACATTGACGCTGTTGATTATGAGCCTTTGAGACTTGCTGGAAAAATATTAAGAGGTGTTGATGTGATTCCTCGAGCATGGCAGATCATGGACATCAGTGACCATGATGAATGCTGTTAACGTTGAGTATTGCGATGTTCCGGACGTCACCCTTTAGCACAACTTCCGGTAGTGCGAACAAACACGCTTTCCTGATACTTAAGGACTACAAAACCCTGCCGCCGGGCTTGTGAAGAGGTTATGGCTATCGTTTGATCCGCGGAAGCTGTTAAGTCCAGAGGCAATCCGACTATCACGGTAAGCATTCAGTTATGACGATCAGATAATACAGCTCTAAATTGATAACACTGCCACTAAAAGAAAGGAAAAACTTGCGACGTTTCGAACTTTTTCATGAAAGTTCCTCTTCAGGCGAAAGCAATCCATTGCTTTCGCCTGAAGAGGAACTTTCATGAAAAAGTTCGAAACGTCGCAAGTTTTTCCTTTCTTTTAATGGCAGTGTTAATAATTCTGTTATGTGCACGTTACTATGTTTTTTTTGTGATTCACAGCTCTAAATATCTGCAGCAGACAAGAGGTATATGAATGAGTTCCGGCCGAAACTTTCCTTCGCAAAACTCAGCAGGAATGAAGCGAGTTCGGGCGGTTGATAGTTTGGTCTTCCTGTTGAGTTCTGATTTTGGATTTTGTTTCTTTTTTATTTGGTCAACGACGACTACAACCTAAGTGACAGTTTTCAATATGTCTATAATGTAGTTAGCATCAGACCGGAAAAGACAGGAAGTCCTGAGAATATATTGCACGTTTATATATCATGTACCTCTTCGTTTAGAACTGTTGTCCAGTTCATGTTCTCAAAGATCATTCTTATGCCGCCATAATTGATTAATTTTACTTCCTGTTTCGTTTAGTATCTTGAGTGTTTCTTGTTGTACAGGCGATTAATTAATTATCTTTTTTACTATTATCAACAATGGTGTGTATGTGTGTGTGTGTGTGTGTGTGTGTGTGTGTGTGTGTGTGTGTGTGTGTGTGTGTGTGTGTGTGTGTGTGTGTGTGTGTGTGTTTGTTTCTGTGGTCGAGTGCATGTGCGTGTGAGTGTAAGCATGAGCATGGCTGTGTTTGCGTAATTGTGTGTGAGATTTATTATTTTTTTAATAACCATAATGATAAGAATGATCATAATAATAAGAAGAGTAGGTGCAGCATACAAAATATGATATTGCAAATTTTATTAAACATCATTTTTTAGAACTGATCCCCTTGTTATTAGTTGCTATGGTTGCTTTCTTTATCCCAAAATAATTTTCTCTGATGTTACAGACTTTGATAGTTGTATATACCAATATTTGCATTTGCATCAGTATGTTTTCTGTTAAAATATACTGATGTATTGTTTTCTAGCAGTTATGTAGGTTTAAATGGTTTCATTTATTTTTATCTTTTGAATTTAATCATGTCAGTTAGCTTCATATGATTTTTTTGTGCATTCCTGATATTGTAAAAAAAAAGTATAATGAATTACCTAGCATGAATTTGTATTTGATAACAATTAAGTATTGGAAAGTAAGTGATTCTATTTAGTTGAATTTAAAATTATACCACAATAACATTTTCCAATGAGAATATGGGGACTTAAGAAAACTTTGTGATGATTCACAGTGTAGTACCTCTAAGTACTGGAAAAGCAACTGCAATGTCAGAAAAAAATACTGACTATTGAAATAACTATCATTATTATGGCCAAAGGATCATGAAAAGCAAATTCCAGATTTCACTTTATTAAAAAAAAAATCCAGATTATCATTAACAATATTTTGCAATGGTGGATATTACTCACCAGTTGAGTCTTAGCAACCATGACAGTGTATACTAACATTCCTTATAAGACAATTCACACACATGCAATGCATCATCAACTAAGCTTATGACTATTCATGTGTGCAGTACATTATGCCATTTTCTAATCTAATAGGGCATCTTCATCAACATGATGACCCTGTGCTAATAGATGCATCAGTAGATATTGGTCTGGGACTCGCCTGTTTGAAGATAAGGCAGTGCCCTTGCAGGAATTTGGTACTGACCTGATTGGATGCCCTTCGTAACATCAAGCATGATTCAGCTCAGGACACAAACACAGGATCTGTGCACCAGGAGGCAAAGGCAGACCCCCAGAGCCACATTAGCAGCATATGTAGAAGTATGTCCTGCATGATATCAACAACATATCTGTAACTCAAGTTTTCATTATATTTCATCAGACCATGGCTTATCTTTATAGCCTCTAATTAAAAACCTTCTCACAGCCATCAAGTTTGTACAATCTCTTCACATCAAAAGAGAAGGAACCCACCACAGATAAATATCAAATACAAAGTTTGTCTCTTCTATTTCAACAATCACTTCTACTTGTGTTACTGCAACTTCACACTCTATTTTCTAAAAAAAAAGTCACATATAATTTCAAAAAACAGATCAGAGGGGGCATTTCAAGAGATTTGCATATTGTTAAGTACTATGATCCAAAGAAACTATAAACCACACAGGGATTCACAATCAAAGTTATGCATATTCCTTAAAGACCCAGCTATTGCCTCTGTAGCGACTGCAAACACAGAGCTAACAACCATAACAGAAAATACTCATTACACTCTTGCTGTCCAGCTTGTTTGTCTGCTTCTTTGACCATTTATTATTGCCCTTTATTTCAATTTTATCGTCCTCACCTGGAGTAGCCAATACTCTAAGGTATGAGCTTTATTTTTCCATAGAAACAAAACTTGCACAAAACTTCCACCAGATGGCCCATGTTCACACCCAGTTCAAGGCACAAGAAAGTTTCCCATTCCTAGACACTTCTAACCCTGGGATTAACAAAGGATGGAGGAATTGTGTCACCTATCACAGCTTCCCTGGTTAGCAAAGCCATAGCCAGGGCTGACTTGGTTCAACATAGGTGAAGAGGGGCTGTGTATTACAACATGGTATACAATATATTGCTTTCACTGCTCCTTCGTTCTGTCAGTTAATGCGACCTTTAAACCTTTAAGCTTTTAAAGAGTGTACCACCAAATCTATCTCTTTTACTAGTCTGCAAGGCAACAAGTCACACTGAATGTGACTGAAACTTCTATTTCTCTCCTAAAGTGATTAGAGTGGGTGAAAACAATCAAGAGAGTAAAATGTTATATTTAGACAACTACCAATGATTCAACACTGGTAAGATGATAAGAAAAATCTCTGTAACTCTACATCTAATGAAAATGTATCACCTGTTTTGATGCAATACTATTAATCTGACAAACCATCCCAGATTAAAACCATAAGTATCCACAATATTTATGAATTATACAAATCTATTTTATATATATCTATTGGTGTTGGACATGAAGACTACTTTTGGGCCCATTGATATCAAGGAAAATACATAAGCTTCACATATCCTAAATTCTGTGTTAAGGTACAGTCATCCAAGTTAATAAATACGTGTGATACTAATGAGTGGGCACATTAGATTTTTGTTAGGTAACCTAATAAAGAAGCAAATAAAATGACTGAAGTATATAAAATTCTGAAACAGTATGGCAGTATATAAATTGTAAAATCATCAAACAACTTCTTTCACACACATTTCTAAATTCTGACTAGTATCATCAATATTTGTTGAAATTTTTTTTTAGCATAATACAAGATAGAACAGTTATGTGTATCTTTTGCCTGTGACACCATTTCCTAGTTTTGAAAAAAAACTATACCAAAATCTTTGAAATACGAAATCAAATAAGAAGATAAAAGAGAATACCAACCAAAAAAACATGGAAATACTGCAGTAGTAGCAGATGACAAAAGAATAATTCTTCCTCATGGTTTTACAATAGCTTTGCCAATGTTATCCCCAGAGAAAAGACCAATGAATGCCTCGGGCATTTTCTCAAATCCTTCATACACTGTCTCCCTATACTTGATTTTGCCCTGAAAAAGAATGGAAATATAAATCAATGAAAAAATCAACTTCTACATTCATCCTCTGTATATAATGTAAGTCCACAATGGAGAATATGAGCATTAAAAGACTAACCTCTAGAACCCACTCCTTCATCTGCTCTAACCCTTGAGTCCAGTTTGACCAATGGTTGACATTGAGACCTTCAATGTGAAGTTTCTTAGCTTTCACAACAGAGTCACTGTATGGATCTAGAAAATTGAATAATATGTAAGTCTGAAAATATCATATTATCTTTAAAAGTGGGAATATAATCAGTATCTACAATATCTATATCTACAAATCTGATCATGTTTTTTCTCTCTGTCTTTCATATCATAGCATAAGAAAAGGCAAAAGACCTGCACCTGTTTCATCACCATTAGTGTAGTTTGAAATCGACCCACACACTGCCACTCTCCCATAGTCAGCCATGTAAGGTAGCACTTCTGCAGTAAACTTTCCACCAACCTGGACAGAGAAGGAATCTGCTTTCAGTCTGTTTATGGTATTTAATGCACCAAAAAAATGAAAACACGGTTGCCACTAAGCACAATCTAAGTACAATTACTGATTTTCTTGTAATATTTTTTTTTTTTCTTTTTTTTTGTGATTTGTGTTTTTCAAGAAAAATGATACATGTATATACAGGACTAGTTTTAAACCAACTGGGCCAATTGCTCCTAACAGGGGCCTTTGCGAATGGGGGGTCCCATGTTAGGGTAACCTACTCTAGGCCTGTTAAGTACACAACATACATAGCTTTAATCAAAAAATGATAATTTTCTTCTTACAATACTTTTCCCTTACTTTCCTTCTCAAACAAAAACAAAATTATAGCAATATGTTCAATAAATTCTTCCAAAGTTGCTAAAATAAGTGTTTTTATAACAATTTATTTATTTGCAGGCTCACATGTATGAAATTTTAGATCATTATTTAGCTTACATTTCCTTGGCCCAGAAACTCACATGAACTTTTGAAGAACACATTTTGATTGTTTCCATTCATCCATTAGATATAAAGTATAATAATCTATTTTGGTATCTCTATGATCATACAGACCTTGGCTGTATACAAAAAACATTTCCTATTGGGCCCTACAACCCATAATCCCAGTCCTGCGTATAAAAAAAAAATTTAAGCCAAAAAAATGTTTTTGTTTTAAGAATAAAGTACTAATTTTGGATGCATGTACATTATTTCTTTTGAATAAAATTGGATATCTTGTTTTCTGCACACAACCTTTGATCAAGATAAAGTTTAGATGAAAAATTCTTGAATAGTGAGAGCAAAACCTTAATAAAATGACATTGTACATAAAATACATCCTCATACTACAAAAAAATAAAATAAAAATAAATAACTCATAGTAATATCGACCATGCTGGAAAACAAACTTACATTATCAAAAAAGCAGTTAATCTTTTCAGGTGCTGCCTGGGAGAGACAGTCAGTAACACAGGTAGTTTTATAATTGAAGGCATGATCAGCTCCAAGTTCCTTTAGCCAGGCCACCTTCTCATCTGACCCGGCAAAGGCAATCACTTTACACGCTGTGATAGTGTGGAACAGAAGGGGGTTTAGTAGATGCCGTATAAATCCT
>BOPN01003736.1:95906-108406 GCA_017312705.2 Penaeus japonicus | reverse complement strand
AAGAAGATAGTTTCCGGCAATCCCTTGAGCGATCGATAGTGTACGCTAAGGCTCTTGGATGTGGCAAGTATGGTCAACTTACCTTTTAAATGCTCCATATCTCTCTCTCTCTCTCTCTCTCTCTCTCTCTCTCTCTCTCTCTCTCTCTCTCTCTATATATATATATATATATATATATATATATATATATATATATATATATATATATATATATATATATATATATATTTAGATGTATATATATATATGTATATATATAGATATAGATATATAGATATGTAATATATATGTATATATATATATATATATATATATATATATATATATATATATATATATATATATACATGTATATATATTTGTATTTATATATATTTTTGGGGGGTCTTTTTTGAAAGATTGATTTAGAAAAATTTAAATTCTTTCCTCGCATTGTATTAGTGCTGGACATTACATACTAACAATTCCCTGATACTTTACTGATATTTTAAAACCATATTCATGAAAAGACTGTTGCACAGACCCAACTTTTGACAGAATTCTAATACTCGTCTGATTTATATATCCTCTAAGATACCAAATAATATTGACAATGGTAATAAAGATAGTCTTTTCATATATGCTAGTTTCTATTGGCCTTAAGAAAACATTTCCAAATTGTCAAGGAATAATTTCTTGAAATAGGTTGCACATAATGTCTGGACGACGAAGTCAACACTACGATGAAGAAAGCCACGTGGCGACCCTAGAAGCAAATTTATCTTATGCTGTTAGCCGCCTCTCAGTGGAAAACATTCTTGGCTTGATAGAACCCCTTAATCCTGTGTCTACTCCTGGGTACTTCCTCAATAGCTTTGAGACTGGTAAGAACTTTTTCTGTATTTTAACCTTACATGTTGGTATAGTATACTTTTCTAAATAATTAATTTATTCTTGTATGTAAGATCCGTTTCATGCAATAGAAATGGTTGGCTTTCCCTGAGTCAATTTAAACTCGTACATGCTAAACATCTGCAAACATCTCAACGTTGTTAATAATGAAAAAGAGACAAAGGAATCTGATTCCTATTTATTTTCCAAGTAACTATACTGTGATACGCCTATAAAAGGTGATGATGAAGATTTTTATTTTTCATAGCCCAGTCCTTGATAGAAAAGCTCAACTCCCCGCATCTGAGGCTGCAGCTTGACATATTTCACATGCAAATGATATGTGGTAATGTCACTAATAATATAAAAAAGTTAATGCCAATTGTGGGTGAGTAAACGGTTTTGTAGAAACAGATGTTGTGGCACATGTCTTAAATACTTCCTCAGAAATGCCATATTTGGATGAAAATAGATCTGTTGCAAAAATAGATTCAGGGCATAGAAAATCAGCTGTTAATACATTTACACTTTTGAATCAGGTCACATACAGGTAGCTCAAGCACCCCATCGCCACGAGCCATCCAGCCTGGGAGAACTAGACTATCCTTATATATTTTCAGTGTTGCGAGAGGCTGGTAAGTAAGGGGGGACTGTATTTTGAGTCAGAGGGAAAGAACAATTTTTTTTATAAGTGAATTCAACAAAATCTGATTATATAATGTTTACATGTATTGTTTTCAGTTATTCGTTCATGGTAAATGAAACGTGTTTATTACAGGTTATGAGGGTTATGTTGGTGCTGAATATAGTCCATCAACAAACTCGGCTGCCTCCCTTCACTGGTTAGAGAAGTGTCAATTGCAATTTTAAACAAAATGTAAGAACTACAGAATAGTGTTTATATGTATAAATCTGAAAAATTAAAAATGTACCATTGTTAGTAGACGTTTTTACTTTTACCTTTTGAGCCCAGGGCCTTGAGTGTAGTTTTAGCTTTGTCAGATTTCTATGTATTTGCTTTCACCTGAAAGATTACCAAACATGGATGTACTAATCAAATAAATTACAGCAAGTCAAGCCATAGTTTTAGGATTTTATTGGAAAAAAGTATCATATACCAAATAAATGCAAATAGTTGGCAATGGCTGCAAACATTCTATCTTATGAAGCATTAAGTATGTCCTGTTCTCACAATGCAAGAGTTTTTATCACCACCTAGAAAAGATTGTCAATGCAAACTTACAGAAATTGTCAGTGAAAAATTCAGTCCTCCCTTAATAACGTTGAATATGAAACAAGATAAAAATTGTATTGGCTACAGGATTCTCCTTACTACCAAATATGAGATAAAAACAAGGCATTTGAATCTGATGGTTATTTCATTAAAAACAATAAAGCAATTAATCAATCACTCAAGCCCTTCCAAGCTAATGGCTGAAAGGGCGAATCGCCACATCCACCCCTCACTTCCATCCAGGCTCAGTAGGAGGGATCAAACGACAGGTTTGATCGATTTGCCCAAACTAGTTCCTTGGTTGTTCCAAAGGCCTCCTCTACCCAGTGTTGTCTCTGGTGGAGACAATTGGGTGGGGGAGTCAAGCCAAGTATCCGTATGGCTTGAGTTGGAAGTCTCAGATTGCGAAAGTACCAGGCCCTATTCCAGTCTCATGGTGCAATCGTTGGTTGGACATATAATATCCTGCCAACTATAGTCCCCATGATCTGGCGTGAGGACCTGTTACAAAAGGCATCAAAACGCAATTACAAGGCACAAAGTAAAGTACCAAATTTCGCTGTCGTACAGTAAAACTGACAATATCAAGTCCGTGAAAACAATTAGCTTGGTTCAAATGCTCATGTCGAGCGAGTTCGTGGCTTCTACCGCCAGGCCTAGCTGTCTATTGACCTCCTGATCTGACAACCAAGTCATGGACTCCACTACCGAGGTATCTAAAGGTATGTGACTTCGATGTCTTCACCACAAGCACGTATCGACTGAGCGGGTTCTCTTGAATTTACAGCAAAAAGCTAGATATGCCCCCGACACACTTTACAGCAATTTCAGTTAGTATCAGATATACTGAGTCCAAGACATTCTTCGGATCAATGTAGACTGGAAACAATCCATGCTCGGATTCTTGACGGTGCCCTAAAATGATTAGAAACGCAAGGACACGGTCCATTGTGGATTTGCCAAAAGTAAGTCTAGATTGCTCCGTTCCTTGGTGTTTCAATACGATACGAATCAGAATGATGATTGTAAGCACCTTGTCTAGTATTCTGAGCAGTGTAATGCCTCGATGATTGTTCATTCCAAGGGATCCCCTTTCCCCTTCCAAAGAGGGATGACTACGCCTCTTAGCAGATCCGAGAGGATGGTACCAGACTGCCAGTTGGCATCCAGGACAGCATGCAATCCGCGAGCTATAGGTTTTCCCTCAGACTTAAAGTAGTTCAGCAGCGTATTTGCAGACACCCACTACCTTAATACACTTAAATTTGGAGATCGCCTCCATAGCTTCTACCAGGATAGGAGGCTCCAGACTGAAGGGGGGGGGGGGCGAGATCATGATCATGGACCCACGTCCATACTAACCGTTGGGGTCTCAACCTGGAAGAGCTGATCAAAATACTCAGCCCAACGCTCTCAAACCCCCAACATGATCTGAGATGATCTGTCTAACTACTGAGTGATCTACAGTAGTGTTATTTAGGGCTTAGTAGGCATGGCGAAGGCCATTTTCAAGGAAATTTCGACTTTCGACCTCCTAAGCAACTTCCTGTATATATATAATAAATACATATATATAACATAGTACATATATATATATATATATATATATAAATATATATATTTATATATTATATACATACATATATATATATATATATATACATATATATACATATATATACATATACATATATATACATATACATATATATATATATACATATACATATATATATACATATACATATATATATATACATATATATATATATATATATATATATATATATATATATATATATATTATATATATATATATATACATATACACACAAGTAAGAAGAATGAATGCTAGTTCACTGAGTTTCCTTCTCTACTGAGTAAGTTTACATTATAATAAATGGCTAAGTTTCCCCGGAGTTTTCCAATGACTTCATCCATTGTCACTATGATACATTTCGTAGTTGTTTTATTGATGATTGAGGGTTCCAAATACTACCAGCTATGGAGGCGATAGTCTGGCTAGTCTCCTCCGTGACAGCGAGGCATGCATCCGTGCCCTCAATCGTCTCCTATGAGATAAAGTTCTGCCTTTCTCCAATGGACTCCTGAGCTGCGTCAAGCGTTTCACGTTCGAAGGTATCCTACAAAGCTGCAGGATCTGTCAGATCGTCGAAAGCTGCAAGACGGTTAGAAATCGCCACGGCAAACCTCCGAGCATACATCTCCCTCAGTCTTTCGAAATGGACTAGAGGATTTGAAGTCGACCCGGAGAGTTGCCATGACCAACCTATGATCGGTGCCATAGAACTCTGCTTTTTGGCAATTCCTGTAATTATGGCGGATCCTCCAACGAGTATTGACAAGGATGTGATCGATCTACTTGGCTGCATTGCCTGCATTGTTATACCATAACCAGCGATGCCGGTTAGGTCGCTGATACCAGTAGCCAGAGATCCTCAATTCTTGGGACCTCGCAAAGTCTCGAAGAAAAAGACCTTTTCTCACTGCCGGCATCAATTCCCGAGTCTTTGGGATCGACAGACATCTCGTAGCTCAATCACAGCCAAGGACAGCTGTCTGTCACGGAAACGAGTTTGCCGTACATCTCTTTCACATCAAGTTACCTACATCGGTAGGAGCGTGTACAACGATAAGAGACACGGTGCCAAACGAGTGCATGTCTTAATACCATTATACGCCCATCAGCAGGAACAATCTCGACTACCGAAGGCTGGAATCTACTAGAGATGGCTGTGGTTACCCCTTGGAGATGGTGACCGCTGCTGTGGCCCGACCAGTTAGTGTAGCCGCCCTCACTAATCGTGCCGCTGCCAGATCTTCTCGCCTGAGAGAGCAGTCACCTCCATCCTCAATCGTTTCGATTACCTCGGCAGTAATGGCAGTCGATCATCCTGACGTAAAGAACGTATGTTCCATGACCCGGCCGGCGTTACCCTCCCCAGCCGTGCCCTTAGTAAATGTGGTTGACGGGCGCCAGGTCCTGGCATGCGGGATTAACGAGGGTTTTTGCATGTCTCAGGTAGGTTGGTCCGGTGGTCGTTCTTCCTGTTGGATCTATAGTCTGTCTAGTTTGCAATTTAGGAAAAGAATTGCCCTTCCCCCGGCATCTCTATTTATCTGACTTTTTGCCAGTCGGACACCGGGAGGCACACTGACAAGGACTGCTATCCCAAAGGCACTCATTGACCCAAGGGAGATGGAGGCAGGGGTTGCTATGTACTGGTGCAATAACTTCATTAGGAAAATTGTGACACAGTTTTCATTTCAGTTCATCAAATAAACCTGTAGTCTTGTAGTTTCTACAGTAACAAAGGCTTATATGTTTTATATCTCCAAATTGTGCAAATTTTGTATACATAAACATATTTTACACATTTCTTGTACATGAAATATAAAAAAACGGGGGAAATGGGATGGACATGCCTTAAAAAAGAAATTCTAGTCAACAATCTAGAATCCTCTTTATAAAAAAAAAAAAAATGAATCATGTTTTTATATAGTTGACAAATATGTCTAGAACTTCTAGTTGGAGTAGGTAACTTTTTCACCCAGCATTATCATAATAACAGTAATAATAATAATAGTAATAATATAATGATAATATCATACATTGCTTAAAATGGATAAGCATCAATTATAACAATGAACAAAAAATTGAAAAAAAAAGCTCTGCTTGTTCTGCACTACCTAGATTTTTTACCATTAAATAACATTTAGAAAAAAGTAAAATAGTGCTTTCTTCCAAAATCTTCCATATCTTCTCTCCCTTTCACCTAACCAGATAAAAAAGAAAAAGAATATTTGAAGATCACAATAATCTCTGCTATGGCATTCTATTCGAAGTGTCTTGGGATAAATAAATAGGCCGGAACTATATCCAACTTTTATTACCTGTCTTAAACAACAGAATTTAGGATTTTTATATAGCTAAGTTCTGCATGATCCTAGTCTCTGGAATAGAAGATGCTTATCTGTGAGGTACTGCAAATGATACATACCAAAACACCGGATATTAAAATGTACTCTTTCAGCATTTCTATATCGACAAATAAATAATTCAAGAATAACATTTATATGGAGGATATAATCAAAGCACATGCTTAGTTCATACAAAATAATTACTCCTATTTGTCATTGAGAAGGATTATAATTTGATTGTTTCACATTTATAGTTAATAAATTTATGAATGATTCAGTAGGACTTCAATCATACAGCAGAAAGGCCATTGAACATTGAACAAATAACTTCAGTAATACAACCAAACTCAATGAAATATCCTGTATATAAATAAAATTCCTTAGTTATATAAACCTTGTATTGCCAAAGACCTTAGAACCTCTCATGAATAAACTTAAATGTTACAATTTGAAAAAAATATTTTTTTTTAAATTTTTTCCTCATTATTTACTTCAAACCTATTATTAAACAACTGATGAAGTCCATTTCTGAATGATTTTCAACTTTTTATATCAAAGGATTTCATTATCATACAAAGAAATATTAATCCTAACCTACATTTTTACCCGACTATTTTTTATCGTCTGATTTCTTTTCATCTTTTGATTCATCCTTCTTTTCCTTATCTCCCTCCTTCTTATCCTTATCCTTGTCCTTGTCCTTATCCTTGTCCTTATCTTTTTCTTTGCCCTCCTTCTTTTCAGCATCTGTATTGGCTAACTTGTTGTTGATAAGATTGTGAAGGGCAATAACAGATCGAATGAGGGAGGCCAGGTACACCACCAGCATCTGGTCATTGGTCTTCACATACAGGGACTTGACTAAAGCTGGGTTGGTTACATCTGGCAGCAAGTTGAACATATCCTGCAGAAGAAATATAGTAACGAATATTAACAGACTGCATTCCACGGACGAATTTAGCTCACACGTTTCATTCCATATATAAACATTTCATAGAATGTGTTTAAAGAAGTGCATAAAAGACAACAGATTTATAATCAAAGTGGAGGAACACCTACTCTAGCCAGCACACAGGATTAAATATGCATCATCAAAAGAGATGCACAGAAACTCACCTGTAAGTGGTAAACGATGGTGTGATTTACTGGTAAGGTTCCATCTACAACTTGTCTTAGGTAATTTGCCACCTCACTGAGCTGTTTGTGTAGACCTCTTAATCCCAGCAACTGAGTGGTGATTCTCTGACCTAGGGAGCCAACTACTGTATCCTGTAATCAAATAAATGTGTTCTGATAAATTATGGAAAAGCAGATGCAAGTTGTAAAACATCATCAAACAGAAAATCAACTGTGAACCAGGAACTTTTCTTCACTATCACTAAAAGCTCCAAATACATGAAAAAACCAGGAGCATTTGGCAAAACATACCTTAATGTCTCTTAAGAGATGTTCTACACCAACTTCCTCAGCTTCCTCTGCACCAATCTCACTAGCTACGTGCTCAAAAGTCTTTGTGGTGGGGGTTCCATCCTTTCAAAAGAAAAATGTGATAAATTGGTTTAAATATACAGACTTATAGATATTTATGTAAATATTTTTTCCCAATCTATATATTCTTATATATTCATATCTATATGTATATAAAACACACACACACACACACACACAAAATCTAATTTCACCTTATAAATATAAATCTCTTTCTGATCTTCTTATACAAGAAGGTTTAAAAGAGTGAAAAACAACAACAAATGTACACTCACATCATGGACCTCTTCTACACTGTAGTAAGCCTCTGTGGGGAGACCAATGTTTGAGGCATGAGCATCGATGATGACCAAAACTGAGTTGTTGCAATACCGTCTGACCAGGTCATTGATTGCAATGTCATTCTGGTACAGCTTTGGGCCAGTGTGGTACCACCCGACAATCTTCTCACGGGCATTGACCTGCGATGATTAATAATTAGTAAAGCTCTCCATGAATGGGAAGGAACCTAATCAAAGCAAACAGAAATCAAAGCTTGCAAGGGAAGGATGTTGGGAAAGGGAAAAGAAAAGAAAAGAAAAGAAAAGAAAAAAGGAAGAAAAGATGTGGACTGGAAGAAAAACAACGAGAATAAAGAAGGAGAAATGAAGACAATTGTGGGTAATAGATGAGAGGGGGGAGGGGGAGATGAACAGAAAAGAAGGAGTAGAAAGAAAAAAAGAAAACATTGATTTGAAATAATTTCTTACAAGCAGAATTTTAAGGAATTATAAAATATAGTAGACAGTATGTAGAACCTATCATGGTGCACTAAGGCATTACCAATTACAATCTGAAACATCTGAAAACAACAAAGAATACAAAAAAAGAAAGAAAAATGAAAAAAATATAAAAATCATTAACATGCAAATAATGTTTGGCACACAACTTCTGAAATATAGTGTCTTTTGTAGTGACATTAAATGCTTTTAGAGTTGGTCAGATGACATTATTTTCCAAGGACACTGACTGGTTGCTGCATTCATTGCCAGGTGTTGGTCAAATTTTGGGAGACTATCTATAATAAGCCTCATTCCTTACAGATACTCATAAAACACCAACAGGATAAAATGCCCATCTCATATACAATCAAAGAAATTACATTTTTTTTTACCATAATGGTGGTAAATGTTCTAGAACATTTATTAAGGAGACAGCACTAGACATTTCATCATGCATTCTTATTTTGTGGGCCCATTATATGAAACAATTGGGAGATATGGCATTGGTGCTTGTCTCTCACATTTCCACATCCACACAGGAGCAGTAAGCTGCTAACCCATACTCTACAGACTTAATTCAACAGGTAACCTGCAGTATAGAAGTTCACAGCTCTCACTTTCACAAGCAGAAATTGGATGGGAAGTAGTAAATATCTTAGTCAGTGACTCTGAAGACTTCCAGAGTAAAGATGGTGACCGTGATCATGATGGAAGTGAAACAGACTGCAAGTCAGAAGTCTAATTGCAAAATACTATGAAAATGCAACTACAACATTCATCTGCTAGGTCTAAGGCCACTAAAAGGCTTGGATCAGCAAGGTACACAAATATCAAAAACAGCTCATCATAACATTTAAAGATGTATCACTACAAAAGACACCTACAGTGGAATATAGTTTTTTCATTATCACTACACTTAGCAAAATTAATATATCGAAAAGCCTTACCTTTTTGAACATGTGGTACTTATTTTCAAGGTAGTCATGGTCAAGGAACCAGACTGATTTATCCTTCTCATCTTCATCGAAGGGCACTGTAACAAAAAGCCTCTCATTACAGACTGATCTTAATAGGAACAGGAACAGAAAATATTATTATTGCAAATTTCTTGTTAGTGACCTAAAATGCCCAAAGCCATTCACATTGGGCTTTATATTTGCCTAATACTGCTCCCGCTGGATGGATAACAAGCCTGCACAATGCCCAAGTGCAAGATCTCTCCCAGCACAATGCTGCACTATGCCTCTATGAGCACTTTTCACCAGTCTGATTCAATGGGGTGATAATAAGGGGTTTTCCTATTTGTTAACATTATTTTCACAAGTAAAGAAAAATGTATCTATACAAATGGAAGACCTATGAGTACGTATAAAAGGATGTAACAATGTAAATCGTATGTTTTGAGGAAGAGATCGTAATGTGATAGGATGTCATCCAGCAGGAGTGAAATAGTCCTATGACATGATATTACGTCATCTGGTGCCAATAGGCTAACAAAGCTTAGCTTAACCCTTTCCCAACGGTGCACACGCTACACAAAAACCCCTATTCCGGACGATTGCAATATTGCATTGGAATCGTCACACTGGCATGACTCCCCGGCATCGGGAATTTAGCTGTGTCACACGAGTGTGACGCACCGTCGTCATGTTCATTTATTTTTCTATCTCAAGAAAGGGGGGGGGGGGTATTGTCATTCATTTTCTGCTATTGAATGAGATGTGCTCTAAATGCTTAGCTATCCCTAGATGTGTATATACTGAGTAATTATTCAGCTCAGGTACCAGAGGAAGAAATTTTACCCAGTCATTATCATATTTGTTCATGGTTGCCTGTTTGATGGTTAGTCATTTCATTTTGGAGAAAATACTGTGCCCTTGTTAACATGAAACTTATGAGGAAAAGGTAATGACTGCCAAATACAAAGCTATGCAACACTCAGAGGCAACTATGCAAACCATAACTGATTTCCACTAAAATGAGTTAATCATTTTATATTTTGTCACCCACTCAAAAAGCTATCAAATACAGGCAGTTTACAACATTGCTAAAGCCTGTCAAATGGTTTATATGTGGCACTCTGCCCATACGAGTGATTTCGGCTGTGGTATACGCAGCTATGAGTTCTGGCGGCCTTCCTCTTCATTGTAAATAACTTGTATATATTGTATATGAATTCATAGCGAGAAATATAGAAGAAAGGTATGAAAGATACTGATTATTTAAACACACAAGAGATGTATTTAACACGTTTCAATGGAGGTCTTTCTCAAAAATATCTGTATATGATTGGTTTTGGCAAAAAATCTTCATTAAAAATAAACTTGATTTTTGGCTTCTCATGAAACTATAATAATTCTAATATATTGAGTATAAAAAATTTGTTTATATGAGACTAGAAACATGGCAAAACACTCAAAAAATGATCTACACAAAAAATGGTTCTAGTGTTACAAGGAGAGGCTGGAAGAAAGCGAGAAAGGTGGTGACATGTTGCGTGGCGGTGGCTCACTCGGAAATAAGCCCCGGCTGGTGGGCCACACGCCTTTTACTCCACCCCGTCTGGGTGGCCAGACACACAAAATACTACCCCTCTGCAATGGGTTAATTACTTGTTTACTTGTGTTTTCATATCTACTGGAAATCAGTCAGTTCCAAGCAGGGATAACTCCAAAATGAGAGATGATGTGATAAATGTAAATGTTAATTGAATTGAAAATTTAGAAAACTACTAGAATTCTATAACTTTGTACAAAAATGGCACTCAGACTTACAACATACAACCTCCCCTTCTCTGCTTTATACCTTATCTAATCTTAAATGAACCAAATCTAAAGAAATTTTAAAAAATTAAAATTCAGACCATTACACTGAACATTCAGTATTTTTGGATAAAGACGCAACCACGCGTAGTGAAAAAACAAACCTTTTGGCATGACGCATCTTTAATTATGACGTAACACCATAAAACCCTTTTCTTCTGCGAAAGGTTTCCGATGGAAATGAGCAGTGAAACTGTACAAAGCACAACAAAAACTACCAGAAAAATATTGTGTCGCGCCTAGAGGGTTGGTTGCATCTTTATCCAAATTTACCGTACATTATATAACTTCATCATCAACTCAATTTTGTTCATTGTACTTAAGATCAGGTTTACTTGTTTCTTTTGTTTCTTCTTTGGACCCCTATTGTCTCTTCTTTCCATTGGAAATAGGGAGTTATTTGAATTGATTTGAAGGACAAAATTTCATAGTTTCCCATAAACAAAGGCTTTTAGTAGTTCTTTTTTTAAATTAATTTAATGACTGTAGACTTTCCATCATAGATTACAAAAAGTTTCTCAATTGGATCTGATCATGTGGAGAGAACACGGACTATAGCCCTGTTTTGAAAGCCTCCGTTGGAGAGTTAGTAAATTTTGCTTTGCTATCTAATGACTATTGCTGACTCTAGATGAATATCAAGACATAAGACAGGAGCCAAGTAAATATAATTTTCTCACCTGCATAAGAGTTAGAGACATCAAGAACACCCTTGGATCTCCAAGAACCAAGCAAGACGCCGACAACCCTTTTTGTGCTGCCGATTTTGGACATTCGCGTGAAATGGTCCACTACGCTCAACAGAACGAGCGGGTGGACCACAACTTTGTTCACAGGCAAAGTTTCCGTGGTCATCGTGACGAATTATTAACAAAAATCCAGGAGAGAGTCGGCGCCACGGTTTCGCTTCCTCGCCAAAAGTTTGTTTTGATTCGTCACTCCGACAGAGCGTCGACCTGATGGATACATTTAACTTTTTCCGTTTTCTGGCGAGAAAGGAAGGCTCGGATACTGCTTTTATTTATTTGACTTAGATAATTCCATGAATTTTAATATGTGAAGTATAGTATATTTGAAATTACAGTTCTTTCGGCAAGTGATATGTAAAGTCGAAGGATTGTGTCAAAAAGTGTGCCGCAGAATTACCCAATAGGAAAACAGTTCAAAATGATTCTGAGTAGTGATTGGTTCTTCTATATCTAGCCAATAGAAAAACGTTTTAAGGAGAATGAACGTTTTCATTGGCTTACTTTGCCATTGCCAAGTGTCAAACCTTCCCTCCAGAAGAAAAGTGGCAATTCGTAAATAATTATCCAAATAATGAGTAAAATCTACATCAACTCAACGCATTGGCATTCAAATATATGAACTAGCAATTTATTT
>BOPN01003736.1:83406-85906 GCA_017312705.2 Penaeus japonicus | reverse complement strand
ATGAGAAAAGAATATTTTGTCATTTTTTAGAAATTAGATAGAGTTTTTATTATGTCTTTGCTTAAAAGTTGATTGAATATTCCAAGTACCTACAAATAACCAAAAGATGAAGACTAGTACAAATTGACATTATAATAAAATGCGAAACCAACTTTATAGACTTTGGAATTATTTGATAATATTATCATTGAAACATATACTGTTTGAATTATGAAAGAAATTAGGTATTTTAGAAAATCATTAATTTGATTAAAAAATATGATTTGAATTAATTTGATTCAGGTAGATAATATGATTGAAATCATGCCAATGCTTTATGTGAATTTGAAGAAAAAAGATAAGTCAGGTCTTCTAGAATACATTGTGAATGGTAAGCTAGCTACAGGACTAAAGATAATATGTGATCTCTTTCAACAGGCCTACCAGATGCTTAATGTAAATGATTGTCGATTATTCTGCGTCGGAAACTACCCAGAGATTCTTGTGTATGACCCTCACACCTTAGATATCCTGTTCTCTCTTGCTGCGCGTATACAGCCAGACTGGATCTCAGCATTACATATATTAAGGCCCCCTCGACGAAATGGTAAGTCAATGTGTTTTACAATAGACCGTTTTTCTTTTTCAACGTCCACTTCTTCATTTGATCCTTTTTTAAATCTATACCTTATACTTTTGAGGGATATCAGCTCTTGTTACAATTTAAAAACAATTAAAACGACCAGTGGTTTATAGGTATTTATTTTTATATATTACTTTACTCATGCTAAGGAGCATGAATTAATTAAAGTTTAAATGTTGGCTGATGTGAGGGGTCAACATTATCTAAAATTAGATGGTATTTTTCAACAGTATTCTGGTGTTAGGTGGATGTTTGTTTTTAGATGATTACACTGGCATAGAATGTAGAGTTGCCATAAAGGGATTCACCTTCTTGAATGATTAGAAGTTACTGTCATGGCATATCTCAAGTTCACAGATTGGAAGTGATTCAGTAATGGTACAGGTATTGTTTGAGGAAATTTAGATTTACATTTTTTTTTTATATACACAATCTAAATTCCTTGCTAAATCTTGGGTACTTACAGAAATTGATATTTTGGTTGTGGGTATCATTTTCCTTTGATTTTATTTTCTTTCTTATGTTGAAAAGTGTTTATGCAATAAGTAAGAAATTTGAATTATAGAAAAAAACAGTAGATAATTTTATGGTATTATTTGTTTTGTAGCACTGTAAGGTATTACACTACAGTCAAAATATATCAGTTGTATAAATGGATATTTAAGATTATCTATTAAAACCTTTTTCTATACAGAAAAGAGACAAGGTAAAAAATTATATGACACTGGTAATCCTACCTGATCCAAAATTATATAAAGTTTTCTTTACTCCTTATGGTTCACTCTGTTTTTAAATGTATGACATCCAACAGATGAAGTTGTATTGGGAGTAACCACAGGGGGTTGGGTGAAAGTGTGGACAGTGAGTGAGAAGGAAGTTCGGCCACGGGAACCCATATTTGAACATGAGTCCAAGATGATCAGATCTCTGAATGCTCTGTGTCTCGTTTGTTGTACATACAACCAACGCACCGTCCTAATAGTCACACAAGATGATTGGCAGGTTGGTATTTCTTTCATCCTCTCCCATGTTCATTGACTCCTTTTTAGTTTTTCTTATGGTTCTAACGGTAGCAAGAGCAATATAGATATATTGCTCTTAATTCTTTCACTTTAACCAGGGGCATACCTAATGATTTTTATTATGAGTTGAAGGCCTCTAGGTTGCTGACAAAGTAGGCAAATTTCTTCCTGTATTTTCCAAATAAGGAAAAGTAATTTGTCAACATAAAGATTATTTAGGGATGCCTTTCCCTCCATACACACAGAAGCATACACTTGGTACACCCCAGATGATAATTTTGACATACAGTATAGGATGTACTCATTTATATACTGTAGTACCTATATTCATTCAGACTTGATCATATTGTTTAGAATTTGATAACTGATGCCTGTTTCATCAGTTATGATTTTATATTTCTTTGATCTAGCCTAATTTATTCATGGCATTCCTGTCTAGATATATGATGCTGGTGACTTCTCACAACTCTGCCATGTTGGAGGAATTCCTGGTGAGAGATGGATGGGCGGAGATTTTCTGTCAGCAGATCGTGTGCTTGTCTGGAATGACATGGGCCAGGCATACATCTACAAGCTGCCCACAAAGTAAGCATAAATTTGATTATGAGATAAGAGTTTTATATATATTTATTTATATAATGCACTATAGCTAGTTTATTAGATTAGTTTGCACTTTTGAATTATTTACAAGTTATGTACTGCTACTATTCAGTGTTTTGCTTGGGAACTTAACAGGACATGTAAACTTACAGTGCTTTCATGAAAGTTAGTAGTACAAATGTACTCAAGATCCTTGACATTAAAAATGTTATGGAATATGAAGCTTGGAGGCAGATTTGTTAGTGGTCAATTCGTA
>BOPN01003736.1:68406-73406 GCA_017312705.2 Penaeus japonicus | reverse complement strand
ATATTTTTCTTCTGTTATGATAGCTGTTAGTCCTAGATGAGACAGATGTACCACACTTTTAATGTTGTGGCATTAACATGTCATTGACACAACATGGACATGGCATGGCCATGTCAAGCAAAAAGCATTTAAGAATATGGCTGATATTGCTATCAAATATACTGTACATGTCTTGCTTTATTCTTCCCTTTCTCACGAGTTTTATGATGCACACAAAAAAGAGAAAATCCATCAAATGCTCAGAGCAAATTATTAAGAGGAAGTCTATGTTGTCTTATTTAATTATTTTTGTGATGTACTCAACTGGATGAAACTAGGTTGAGTTTTGTGGAAAATTATCACCCAGAGTATAATGCTACATCAATATATTTGAGTATGTAACTGGCCAGGGGCATGAGGAAGACTATCTAAACACTGTAAAGCGGTCATTTAGCCACTTCAAAATAGCTTACAAATATTACTAGAGCTACTAATAGCACTCTAGACTCTGCAGTGCTCCATATGATTGCACTGCAGGTTTAAAGCTTTGAGGACTCACTTAAAAGATGTTTTCTCAATAGGTGATCCTGTGGCGGCTGGCTGATGTGTCTGACCACCAGCTGAACCAGATCCTTCAGGTGCAGCCCTTCCAACCTCTGGTTTTCACCCCCACACTCAACCATTCCATGATGACTGCCTGGGCTGCTATGATGCCTCCACCGATTGGTAAGTAAATTGATGCTGTAGTTTTGGATTGGAAGTAAGTTTTGAAAGTGAAGGGTCAGATAAAACCATTGCGGACAGATGTCATGATGTACCATGACGCAGGAGCTTTGGCCTGATGACAGTTTGTTGATTTTGAATCACTCTTATTTTATTGTACTATGAGTAATGAGTAAGTGACGATAACAATTGCAGTCATAATTACTATAATTGCTGCAATATTAAGCAAACTGGTGTTAGACCTAACATACAAAACCTAGATGGCACCTAGAACCTAGATGGATTCTTCTAGCACCAGCAGGAGAGAGAGCCTTGAATGGCACCCATCCATGGTCTCTAACAAGCACTATCTTTATAGAGCAATGGCAAACCTAGTTGCTGACCTCTTACTCTAAAGTACAGGTGATGAAAGATATGCAAGCAGAACAAGAAGAGGAAGGTTACTCAAACCATACTTAATGTCTACAATGTGCCCCTATGCCAGTAGAGATGATGCCATTTACTGTGGCACTCACAGTCTTAACCCATTCGCACCGGCTGAATTGCTATCACGTTCAGTGTTTTTTGGGTCAGATGTCGGCACACCAGGTGATAGAGGGCGCACAGCCCTTGCTCACGGCTAGTGTGCCCGAGAATCCCGAGGTGTTAGGCACTCTGACCATTAAGAGCTGAAATAGCCCAGTTGTGAATGGGTTAAGCACAGGTTTCCTTCCTCTTCACTACCTCTTCATTTTATCTTCATATGGATGGTTATATGTTTTGCATTCGTTCATGACAGTACATGAATAAGAAAAATATAGTTGCTTTTTGTCCTCCCATAAAACTGCAATACTTCTATCACACTGAGTAAAAAGCAAATAATGAGTGGATATGGACCATATAATACAATTTTGGTCAGCATTGATAAAGTCTGTGATATGACACACATAAGTCTTTCAAAGCAATAAAACACATAAAAATTAAAACACAAAAATGGCTCTAGTGACTGAAAGATAGTGGGAAAAGTCAAGGTATGTTGCATGAAGCTGTCTCATTCTGAAATAAAACTCATCCTGGAGACTGGGCAAGCAAATCTTTTGCCTGTCAGCAATAGGTTAATTATTTTATGTATCTATGATTTATTTGGAATAAAGGGAAGGCTATCAGAATTTAAAAATGAAAGGAAATAAATCCAGAAAATCAAAATTATATTTTCTGAACATCTGTCTAATGAAGATTGTAGATTCATATTTTTTGTTCATATATTTTTGATCTTTTATATGCATAGCATTATAAATGTTTGTTTTTGACCATGATGTGATAATAACTATTCTATGTAAAACAGGTGTTTTGGATCAGTTGGAAGGCGAGAAAAATCCGCCAAGAATCACAGCCAGCTTGTTCCTTCCACTACAAGGACGCCTTGCATGTGGTCGTGAGGATGGTTCCATCATCCTAGTTCCTGCTACTGAGACCATCATGTTGCATCTCCTGCATGGAAAACACCAGCACTATCACAGTATGTAATTGTAGAAGTTGTTCTCCATAGCATTTTGTAAGAGACTGAGATTTTTTTAAAATTATTCTTTGTCAGACTTTGGTCACTGAAAGCCATGGTTGAATAATCGTGGCTTGGGATACCAAGGTTAGGCAGAACATTCCTGGCTTAAAATATTCAAGGTTAGGTAGGAGCAGAAAGATTTCACCTGCTTGTTGCATACTCTTAGTTCAATCTCATAGAATAATTGTAGGTCATATTAGTGATGCTTTACAGTTCAGCTGTCTTGTGATTATGCTTTCATATAGTTTCCAGTACATGATATTCTACTTATAAATCTGTAAGATTTTGGTTCTGTTTTTTTTTATTTGGGTTTAATAATGGGTTTACTATTGTGTTTTTCCACCGACTTGGATATGATCCTTTGGACCAGTGATGGTTTAATAATTTTAATAAGCATTTCAAGATATTGTTTGGTGCATTTTTGTAAAGTTCATAAGGAACTTCATCTGGTCCATATGCTTTATTGTTTTTTGTGTTATTTAACACTGCATATAATTCATCAATCATCATTTTATTATTTAACCCCTTCAACACAAGGACGCGTATACTGCGTCATCGCAGCCCTCGTGACATATCTGAGGACGCGCATACTGCGTCGTGGCCAAGTTGTGTTAGCATTAGTGTTTTTTCTTCCGGATACTGTACAAGATCTTTCAGTATATAGGTCGTATATGATACGATGGCTTACTTGACTTTCATTATTATTACGTAAGAGTGTGATTCACTTATACCAGGAGAGGTACGGATATACCCTACTAGCAATGATTTTATTATTTCTTTATGGAACATTATGTAAAAATAAAACTTGTTTTGATTAGTTTACCATACTATTTCAACCATTTTCTTTTGTCCATTCGCTTTGAGTCACTGAGTTCTCAAGGTCACTCTTCTCACTCTCCTCCTAACCCATGTAAATAACTTGTCACATGCACAGGAGGAAGTGGTTGATTATACATATATTTGATATATAATACATGATGATTATGTTGAGTCTTGGCTTAAAATTTGTTGAGGCTTTGGCTTAAAAAAATGTTATATTCAATAGCAACGTTTAAAATTTGGCGCGCACCGACATCCCGGATTCGACGTAGGGGTGCGTTTTCTACTGGTCGTAGTGAAGGGGTTAAGCCTATTGTGTCTGGGAATTCTAATCAACTTTTTCTTTCTGTTTCAATCAGAAATATTTCTGGGTTTTTGTTAACTGCTCTTTGGAAATCATCTTTGGATTGTTCTACTTTCATTGATCTGTCTGAGCTAAGTTGGTAATTTTTAAGAACTGGGTAGTCTAGCCTTGATGTCTCACCAGTTATCTTTTTTATGAATTTTTTTGGGGGGTTGTAAGGCTGAGAGAAGTGTAAAATTTTCCTCAGGATTCTCTATTTTTCTTCTGTTTGGTTTCCTTTACTTGTTTTTTTTTTCTCCATTTATTGTGAGCTTTATTTCTTATTTTTTATTTCATTACATTTATCATTCTACCATGGCTTGTCTGGTTTATCTTTTATGTTTTCACTTTTGAATTTTAAGTATTTTTCTTCTGTATCACTCAGCAAATCTGTTAATTTCTCTAGAGAGCTTATATTTATTATGTCTTTAGTACCCAGTTCTTTGTTGTAGTCTATCTATCCCTCTTTTTAAAATCTCCATTTCTTTTCTTTTGGTTGTTGTATTTTTGGTTGTGTTTTATCTCTGATAATCACTGGAAGATGATCACCGGATAGGTGTGGTCCCATATTTATTTCTAATTGGCTAAGGGTTGGTGTCCCTTTTACTAGATCTATTGTTTCTTTTGAAAATCTTTGGTCTATTCTTGTGGTTTGGTCAGGTGGGGTCAATTGTATCAAATTATTTTGGTTTATGAAGACAAAAAGATTTCTTCTGGATTTGTTTTGATGTTTTATTATTTAATTTTGGATTCCAATAGAGATCATATCATTTCCCCTCATGATACTTTGCTTTAGAGCCCAAGAGTATGCTACAAAAAGATTATGAATATGCAACATGGGTAGAAGTTATATTTGTTGAAGAAAAAGCTTTCACATATTTTATGTATATGTACATGATATTGTGGTAATGATTAAGTTAAGAGTATGAGCTCTGGGCTCAGAAGTAGAAGCATTATAACATTTGAATCACGCATTACAGAATTTTTTTTTTAAATCACACGCAATCAAAAAGTGGCAAATCAAGCTCATATTCCATCCAGTAGGCTGCATATGTTGTGTCACAGTAGCTGGCATTACACCCCAGGTGATATGACCAAGTCCTGGTGTAGGGGTTTGCCAGCTCTCACCAGACCCATCACCATTGGGTTAATACTTAATGACAAATTTTCTCTATCTCTTGGTTACACTAATCTGGTACAACAGTATTATATTAGTGAGATAGTATGCTGATAGAGAGTAGCAGATAAAGAGTTTGCAAAAGCCAAGAATAATACTCACGGTGAAGCCCTAACTATAAAGACTTTTGTCATTCATGGATTTCTCAATACTGCTTTGTTGATTAGATGATCAGGAGTAACTCAAGTCTGTTAGGGATGTCCTGGTTCAAACTCTTAGGTGTGAATTTTTCCTTGAGGTATATTCTTGCTTTTTTTTTTTGTAATAAACTGACTTGATCTTCCTTATGCACTAACAGATATCTTTTATATAAAAAAAATCAGCTTTCTCAGGTACTTGTGATACATTCTGCAGTGTGGGTGTAAGACAGTAGGACAAACAGAAATAAGGGGAAAAAGGGGGTCTGGTCAGTCTAAGCA
>BOPN01003736.1:55906-58406 GCA_017312705.2 Penaeus japonicus | reverse complement strand
GTGAACTTTGATTTTCATTTTGTAATTTGACAAAAATATTGGTTGTGAATGGTAGTATAACATTTCCTGTTTCTCTAGGGCTTCCAAATGCTGTCACATACTTTGCCATCCACCTCTGTTTCAGTGTTCTCACACATACATCCTACTAACATTCAATAATCCTACTTTGTCGGTTTTTATGTCACTTGTCTAAATTGTTTGCTTGTGTGCGTCTCTTCCCTTTCTCCCACTCCTGCTCTGGGCTGGCCTGCTACTGTCATCTTTCCTGCTGGTATTTTGGGCACGGTGTTGGGATGACTCACAGAATTCTTCGGGAAGGTGAAGGATAAAGCGGGAGAGATGGAAAAGAAGATGAAGGAAAAGGACAAGCATGGTAAGAACTTAGACAATGATTTGTAGTTTATGTACAATTGTGAATCAGTGATCTTTTAACTTGTTTCTTTTTCTTTTTTGTTTATTACATATGCAGTACAGTTGGTCTTCTGTAGGATTTCTTAAAAGATAATTCCCAAATGATATCATGAAAATAATGTGGTTATCATCATCATTTTTTTTTGAAGTACAAGTACAAGTGCTCACTTAATTACTGTATTCAGTTGTGATACAGACACACACACAAAAGTAGTAAACATTTTTTTATTGTGTTTTATGATAGTAGATTGTTCATATACAATTATTTTTAGTTCATAGTGATATTAGGTGGAGTATCATTCATATAAGCAAGTAACAGTAAAACCGTTACATCAGCTCTTTGGCATTCATCCTTTTAAATTCATCTCATTAATTGATAGGTTTATTGCTGTATTGTGTATTTTTGCATAACATGTTTGAAGTTTGGTGTTGTATTCATATCTTTTCTTTTCCTCTATCTCTTTTTCCATTTTAGACTCTGTCTCTGAGATATATGTATTTTTCCTATAGTGTTTGTGATATACAAATACAGATCTTATTTTTATGCATTGGTTATTGAATTGTCTGATTTACATTATATCATAAGATTAATATTTCATCCCAGTGGTAGATTGTGATTCTTTTTGATTTCTGTTACTCTCAGAGTTATTATTGTGATTCTTTCACTTTTCTGTTACTCTAAGAGTTATCACTATAATTCCTTGTCTTTCTCTTATTGGCTTTCTCCTCCTTTTGTTTGATGCCTTCCTTCCATGGAGAAAGGTTATTGTTTTTATTCTGATATCACTTTTGACAGGAGAATTTGTATATGATTTCTTGTATTTTCACATTTGCTCTCTGTTGTTGTTTGCACCTTTGAATAGCTCTTCTCTGGCTAATTCTTGTCTTCTTGATGTTAATGTGGTCTTCCTCACCTCTGTGAACACTGCTTCCTATTTGGCATGGAGATGGACTAAATACTCTCAGGAAAACTAACTAACACAATTTCTGATCTTGAAATTATGATCTTGAAATCATGTCATAATTGAGGGGTTGCACAGTATCTTGTATGCTCATTTTGTTGCATGCCACATTTTCTTGTAAATTTATTCTAAATGAGGCTCCTATTTTTCTCTCTTGAAATCTGGTCTATGAAATTACATATTGCTTTAGACATTTTTCATGAATATGTTTGGATCAATAGACAGATCATAATTATTATAATGACAATAAGTTCTTATCTATAATTGATTTGATGAGATCATTTTAAATGTTGAATAATCAAAATTGTAATAGAAAATAGGCATATATTTTTTACAAAAAGGAAAGAAAAAGAAAATTAAAAACAACAACTCAATTTTCATTCTGGATTAAAGAAAATATCTAGTTTGATCAGAGTGTGTCATGGAAATGAGAAGGACCATATTCTATTGACTTTTCCTTCCGTGCTAATTACTTCCTGCTTCTTTCTGCCCTTTGAACTCTTGCACCCCATTCTACAATATGCCTGATATTTTGGTATAGAAAAGTCTGGTTGATAGGATTTTTGTTATTGTGGATTTGAAATTCACGATATGAGTATATTCTATCTTAAGGTTATTTTATTTGTATGTGAAAAGTGGTCTGACCATGCCATGAAGAAAAGGAAACTAAATAATGAAAGGAAAGTAAGGTTTAGCTGTAGTTTAATTAAAATTTTGTTAACCTTAAATTCACTGATAATTAGGATTAAGGATATGGATACAGATTTTTATAACATGAAAGTACAAAATATTTCTATTTCATTTTTTATGAGTAATTGAAAATTACTAAATTGAATGCTTTGTAGTGAAAGTTTCAAAGGCATCCAGTATCAGTGACAATACTGCTGACAAACATAGAGTAACATTAGTATTTTCATCCTAAATTTAAGAATATTTAAAATCCATTCTCTCTCTCTCTATATCTATCTATCCCTTTTTTATTATTGAATGAATAAGTTTAAAATATCTTGTTGCAAAAGCATAACAATTCCTTATCCACTAGAAAATAGAGGTATTGACCTTGGAATCTCAGAAATCTTAGAAATCCAACCAGGATTAGCAAAGGCTACCTACCAGCATCTTTCACT
>BOPN01003736.1:45906-48406 GCA_017312705.2 Penaeus japonicus | reverse complement strand
ATAAGTCTTTGTGCCAGTGGTAACAAGTTGTTTTTGAAGTAATGTCATTTTTGTGCAATCCTTTACGTGATTTGTGTGTGGTTCTGCATGTCCAGTCACAACTGTTGTTTGGTGTTTGCTCTTAAGCATATTGCCACTTGAAGTGTTTATCACCGTTCATTGAAGTTTTCCCGTAGGTCACTTCCAGAGGAGTTATTTTTTCTACTGGAAGATCCGTCATAGGCCTACAAATTGTTTAGAATACCACATTATTATTAGTGGGTATCACAGGTTATGCCAGCCCTATGTGATCGCTGTATTTGATTCTCTATATTTTAAAGTAAATAATAATAATAATAATAAAAAAAAAAAAAAAATGGAAATCTTATCCTTAAAAAGGCCCTGTTATATGTAAGGACAGGGGGAATATAATCAAACAGATTATTAATTATGTAATTTACTTTCTATTCCCCATTCTGTTAATGTTTACATATAGCACAAATATTTTTGAACCCCTGCAAATTTATGTAACTGATATAGAATAAATGTTCAGTAAGTTTCCATTTCAACAGGAAATGTGGCCATATCATTCTGTACATAATCTGATATCAAAGACTGTGTAAAATGCTTTTATTTTGTATTTTATGTCTAGATTCCTTTATGATATATTGCCTAATGTGGGCATAATTTAGTCAGAAGAGTTTCCCCATTTTCTCTTCTCTTACCATACAAAAAGCAGTATGCTAAAAATGCCCCATCAGAGGAGTATCTAATTTGATGAATGGTAAATCCTGTAGTCCCAGTTACCCAAGATGTATCTTACCCGGACATGAAAAAGTACAGGGTGTCCCTGAGATGAATTTAATATTGTTAAAAGTTGATATATCAAGTGCTTAAAGATTATACAGAGAGAGAGGGAGAGAGAGAGAGAGAGAGAGAGAGAGAGAGAGAGAGAGAGAGAGAGAGAGAGAGACTGAGAAAGAAAGAGAGACTTAGAAAGGAGAGAGACTTAGAAAGGAGAGAGACTGAGAGAGAGAGAGACAGAGAGAGACAGAGAGAGACAGAGAGAGACAGAGAGAGACAGAGAGAGACAGAGAGAGAGAGAGAGAGAGAGAGAGAGAGAGAGAGAGAGAAGAGAGACTGAGAAAGAAAAGAGGGCTTAGAAAGGAGGAGAGAAGCTGAGAGACAGAGAGAGAGAGAGAGAGAGAGAGAGAGAGAGAGAGAGAGAGAGAGAGAGAGAGAGAGAGAGAGAGAGAGAGAGAGAGAGAGAGAGAGAGAGAGAGAGAGAGACTGAGAAGAAAGAGACTTAGAAAGGAGAGAGAAAGAGAGAGAGTGAGAGAGAGAGAGACAGAGACAGAGAGAGAGAGAGAGACAGAGAGAGACAGAGAGAGAGAGAGAGAGAGAGAGAGAGAGAGAGAGAGAGAGAGAGAGAGAGAGAGAGAGAGAGAGAGAGAGAGAGAGAGAGAGAGAGAATGTGTGTGTGTGTATATATGTGTGTGTGTGTGTGTGTGTGTGTGTGTGTGTGTGTGTGTGTGTGTGTGTGTGTGTGTGTGTGTGTGTGTGTGTGTGTGTGTGTGTGTGTGTGTGTGTGTGTGTGTGTGTGCACGCGTGCGTGCGAGTGTGAGTTTGTGTGTGTGTCTGCATATGAGTGTGCTTGCGTATATGTGTGTGTGGAGATGGTAAACATAATTGGTAATTGGAAGATTGTAAGTTATGAAGCAGAGGAAAAATGTTTATTGTGTAAGCAAAGTGACTGAGTAAATTGAGGTGGCTCTTGCCACTTCTGATTCATGTTTAGGGGTTTTATACCAAATTTTCATATTCAGGAGGGATATAGATTGGGGAAAAAAGTAATGAATGGACGCATTTGGTGACTTTCTGGTATATTTTGAGGATCATCTTATCTGTTACAGTAATGCTGAAAATTGTTCCTGGTAGTTAGATTTGTTAATTATGAGGCTGACTTTTTATATTTACACATATTTGATTTCCTTACCAAATTTTGAAGAAGTCTGATGGGTAAAGTTACAGGTAAGAATGAATCTAATTAGCAGGTGTCTTCAAGTAATAACCATGACAGATAATGTGGGACAAGTAGATTTGGGCTGAAGACGGGTCCGGCGGTTCACAGATGAGTCTTAGTAGACACGATAGGAAACGGCATGTCCGGGGTTGTGTACAACGCGCAGGAGCTCAGCGTCGTACACAGAAGCAGTCGCTGGATGAACAGTGGGTGCCTCGACTTTCAGTGTCAGTGGCTCTACAGGCAGGGCCTTGTAGTACTCAGGGAAGGCCACCTGGTTGGTAAGAAGTACACTTCGCTTGCGGCGACTTGCGGTCTCCTCTTCTGCTGCCGTTTCTTCTGCAGCTTCAGGAGCAGCCTCGGTTGTCTCTTCGGCCTCCTCGACAGCCTCCTCCTCAGGTGCCTCTTCAGCAGCCTCAACAGTGTCCTCGGGCACTTCCTCTGCTGCCTCCACGACTTCTTCAGCAGCAGGAGCCTCGGTCTCAGGTTCTACAGCTT
>BOPN01003736.1:30906-35906 GCA_017312705.2 Penaeus japonicus | reverse complement strand
TTTTTTTTTTTTCAGGAATATGGTTAACACAACGCTTCATTAATGATATATGGTGATTCTAGTGTTTTTGACATGTTTAGCTCCTTTCTGCTTCATAGTATTTTGATGAATCAGAGTTGAAAACCACAGGTTTATAGGGAGTGGATTTTGATGGACTGTTTTTTTAAATAGGTTAGAAAAAAAAATGTTTCCCCTTAATTCTTTCAGAACTTTGGTGTTTCCTGTCTTTAGATAAGGATTAGAGGTTTTCTTTTTAACTTGAGATTGGAGTTTGTCATTGTTGTTGTACATAATTTTGATTTTAGTGGAAATATCTTGATGATTTTGTCATAGGATTTTTTTGTAGTGGTCATATTCCCAACAGAAGCAGAAGTGTTAGTGCCATTTTATAAGCATGGGTGTATATTCCTGTTTTCCCTGGTCCTAGTGCTTTTTTGACCTCTATTCCAGCACAGAAATTTATCTTAGGGATGGCATAAATCTCTCCCCTGTGATTATCTTAAATCCATTAATGCTTTTGTACCTTTGATTATGAAATTATAAATGATTCTATCTTCTGCCTGAATGAAAGTGCATCTCAGATTTAATATTTTAGCTTTAATTAATTATCCAGTATACCTTGTTATACCAATTTTATCCATATTTCCAGTTTTACTCTTTAAGGTAAGGAATTGGAACCATGTTTCTGCTGTTGCTTTCAGCACCCAGTTACTAGGGATCCCTCATGTGATCTTTCACTTTAAATCACATATTTAGATAAAAACGGTTTATTAGTGAAATGTTTCCTGTTTTATCTCCCTAGATGGAAGTGGTAGTGGTCGTGTGCAAATCCCCCGTCATTTGGACGTCACAGCCCAGACGTTGCAGATTGGCCAGGTGCTCATGTCTCTCCTTCACTCATGGGGACTTGATCCCTCCCTTGATCAGACGTGCGAGCATATATTGGGCCTTCTGAAGCCAAGGGTTCCAGTTTCCTATGGTCTTATTTCTAAATCAGGTGAACATTAAGCTCTTGCATTGTAAATGGTGTATCAGTTGTTTTATATGCTGATATTCTTACTGTTTTTCAGGGAATGTATGTTTTAAGATATTGTTTTCATTTTCATTTTCTTTCAGGGTATATGTCACTCTTAATGCCAACTTGGCATCCAGTGCGAGAATCTGAGATGCCAGCAATTAATTTGCCACCAGACCTAGCTGCTGAACTGCCCCCAGAGATGGTTAAGCTAGAACACAGGACACAAGTAATTCTTGATTTTGTTACTTTCTTTGTCTTTGATAATAGACACTTGGGGGGTTAAGGGAGCTGCTGCCTGCAAGCAATCAGTTGAATCTTTTTTTTAAAGCTAAATGACATAGTTCTTTGGAACAAGAATTGAAAAGTGCGTATAGAAGGGTGATTTCCCATGTTTCCAAGAATTTGAAGTAATGGTAACCAAAAAATACCCTGGAAGCTATAACCTCAGATCCCCATATTCATCATTTATGCCTCCCTTCCCACCAAGTATCTCCCCAAGTGTCTACCCCAGATTCAAAAGATTTCTGTGTATCTTGATACATTACCTTTTTCAGTATACACATTCCTAAGAGTGTTATCTGTTGCAGGTCTTCACAGGTCGGGGTCACTGGGAGATTTCTCCTGCTCTCACCACACACCATCTACTTGCACTTGTGTCTGTAGCAAACACTTTGCAGGACATGAACGCAGCAACACTTATCCCAGAACAGGAACGGCGTCGCAAAAACCACATGTGAGTTTTCCTCTCTTTTGGAAAGGAAGGATTAAAGAATACCAAGTGAGAGAGAAAGACATAAATGGAGGGACTAAAAAAAGATTATAATATCTGAAGATATTTGCTATTCTTGTTCTGAAATTTTCACTTACTTATTGCATATACTAAGGTACCTCCTTTTTTCTTTCAGTCAAAGTTCTAAGGCCAACCAGTCAGTAAACAGTCACGAAGATGATTTTTCCCGGCAGCAGTCAGTTATAAAGCAGGGTTGGTCAACCCTAACAGCCCTTCACACAGTATTATTACCGGATTGTGTGGTTGCAGCTGGAGCCAATACTTACCAGCCTCCAATGGTTGAAATTCTAGCTCGAAGATGGCAAGATCGATGTCAAGAGGTGAGGCCATCAAGGGGTAGACCAGTAGTGTCCACAGGAATAAAGTATGATAATTAAGTATGAGACAAACAGAATGTCTTTCATACTGAATTCAAAACCTTATCCAAGCAGTTGTTGCAAGTATTTGTGTAGTCTTTGTAAATTGAATTGTCAAGTGTTCAAGATTAGATGCTAACACTTGTAGCTTTAATGTATTGCTGTAATACTTTTATTATAGTATATGTTGCTCATAATTCTAATTTTAGGAATTTTATTCAATGCTCCTGAATGCTGATTTGTAATTCAATAAAATTGGCAAAGAATTTTGTATATAATGAATTCTCTGCACTTTTCCCTAAGGTTCGAGAAGCTGCACAGGCTCTATTAAAAACAGAACTCTCAAGAATGGGTGTTGAAGGTCGCCAGAAGTTGGTAGAGAGCTGGACACCCCATTTGCCATCCCACATGGAACCTCTCCCTACTGGACCATCCCATTTCAACAACCATCAGGAAACACCTCATACGCCACGGCTAGAACACCCAAGTAACAAAGTAAGATCCCCCCACCTCAGTCACTGTCACTGTGTAATTTCCTTGAGTATATTGTACCCACTTTAGATGAGAGAAATACTAATGAGCATACTTAAACTTCATCAATCTTAACCTGACCTTAATCATTGCTAATGAAACTTGAAATAACACATTTGTGTTAGGAGAACTTTGGTTAATTTATATCATTCAAGTCACTTAACATAACCAAGTTTAGATAAGTTGAAATGGTAGGAGACGTTTGGAATCTCATCTTAATTCTACCAATAAACAGTGAGCATTCTGACATAGCACCCAAATCAAGATAAAACTGTCCTCACAATGATAACAAGAATACAAAATTACTGAAAGCACTTGTTTTACACATAAATATTTATGAATTATTTCAGGCAAATACAGCAACACCTGCTCAAGCTACAAGCAATGGCACAAGTGGGAACACAACCACCAGTGCCAGCAGCAGTGAGCGTAGTATGGAGCCTCACCCACAGCTCGATGAGGATCATTACGATGAAGAAATGGATGGTAAGCTTTGATTAGGTTTTTTATGATACAGTTTTGCATATTTGTGTTTGGCGATTTTGAGTTATTGTTCCTGAACAGATTAAGTTAATAAGTGACAGGATAAGACTGGCATGAATTGCAGAAATAAATGAGTACCAAATTTATTTAACCTATATTACACAATCATATTTTTATTCCAAGGAGAAACGTGCCGTGAAGTGGTAGCTCAGTCTGAAGGGCGGAGGAAGCAGGCGACAGCAATCATTCTCTTAGGGGTTATTGGTGCCTACCATGGCCAGGATTCAGCAGAAGGGTTTGGCTTAGGGAACCTTGCCATGCAGACTAGTAAGATGACTTTCTTTTATGGTAGATATGGAAACCATTTCCATTAAGATACTTTTTCTTCAATAATTTCTCATATTAATACATCTGGTTGTAAATTGTAATGGTTGTATACAGTTAAGATTTTATTTGTTATCTGTTTTTGTTACATGGACCAAGAAAAAAAAAGCAAAACATTAACATTATGTTGGCATAGAGTTTAAACTTTGAAATGATCAATACTGTTTGTTGAGAGGAATTGATATTACATAACAGATTGTATTGGTAAGTAAGATAATGGATTAAAGATATCATATACAATTGTATTCAGCACTAGTTGCTAATATATACAATATTTCTATTGCAGGTAAAGCCTTAGCATACTTAGTATTGGCACCAGCCTGCCCAAAACTGCCTGGGCACACTCCCCTTAGAAGAGCTGCCATTGACTTGATTGGTCGAGGATTTCCTGTCTGGGAACCTTATCTGGATGTAGCTAAGGTGCATTTTATTGTATTGAAATGAGTTATCAATGGTAGTTGGAAAGGTTATGAATTGTTATTTTCTTTGGTGAATTTTGTTTTTAAATCATATTTATAAAAATTTATGTCTTGTAGATATTGCTGGCACTGCTTGACTTTTGCGCTGATACAGATCGTCTAGCTCCTAGGTAAGGACACCTGGTTGACCACTGTAATCATTCCTCCATAGAAATAATATTTTTCAGATATTATTAAATACAATATAAAGATGATACATATTTTAATTGTAGTTTGGTTGGTGATAATTGATATCAAATCAGTTTAAATAACTTTTCCCTCGACAGCATGAAGTATGGACTGCCGCTTATTCCCGAGGCAGACTCTTGCCGAACTTCCTCCAATGCATTAACACTGATAGCAGAGGCCAGACCCCCAGCCTTCATAACTACCATGGCCAGAGAAGTTGCTCGCTTCAATGCTCTGCAGCAGAATGCCCAGAGCCTCCAGCTTAACATACACAATACAGTACTACATCGTGCAAAGACTGAGATTTTGAGAGTGATGGAGTATCTCATAGTTCACAAAAGATGTCACATAATGGACCTTATGGTTGAGGTTAGTCTGGAGTTAGTGTGTAATGCTCTCCACTAAGTCAATGAGAACAGTTTAAAACATTGTTCATAGAAGTAGTCTTCGTAATGTATCATATAGTGAGGAATACATCGTTGTTAAATGTCTAAACTTATTCGAATTTTCAGCTCAGAAATCTTAAAATGTCATGTACAAGTAAAGGAAGTGAGGTATGACCACCTAAACACAGGTGTGTAAAATAAGGTGAATACTTTTTTTCCTCAGGTTATGGACATTGTACTGCATTGTGTGGATCCTGGTCATCTGAAGAGCCGAGGGTTAAATGAAGTGTTTCCATCAATCTGTGGTTTCCCTCAGGTGTCACACTGTCCACACACCAGACGAATTGCCACTGGTGCCAAAAACGGGAGTATTGCAATGTATGAATTAAGGGCATCCAAATGCCA
>BOPN01003736.1:18406-25906 GCA_017312705.2 Penaeus japonicus | reverse complement strand
TTTCCCATGAACCCATTGGTAAAACAATTGTTTAATGTGTTGCAGACATAAATTTTAGTATCTTTTTAGGTCTATATAATCTATACGTCATTTAATATTAATAATGTATTAATGAAATGAAGGTGGGATTTTGTGGCTTTGATTCAGTGAAGTAACTTGGCCTTTTGATATGGTTTGTTTATTACTGCACACACACACACACACACACACACACACACACACACACACACACACACACACACACACACACACACACACACACACACACACACACACACACACACACACACACACACACACACACACACACACACACACACACACACACACACACACACACACACACAGACACACACACACACACACACACACACACACAGACACACACACACACACACACACACACACACACACACACACACACACACACACACACACACACACACACACACACACACACACACACACACACACACACACACACACACACACAAAATGTTAGTGGTACTTACTCTAGCAACAGCAACAGTATGTAAGTTGAGATTGTGCAATGTGGTAGGAATAGCATCTGTGTACTAAAAGAAATTGTATTGTGTCAGTTCTTAACATGTGGTTGAAAAAAAAAATAAAAAATATAAAATAACGGTAGCAAGTAAAATTTTGCACACCAACATATCAATAATTTTTTCCCCCACTAAGTAATGTAACTTCCATTTTTCTCATGCTGTGTTCAAATCACTTGTCAAACTTAGGTCACGGATGCCAACGCTAACATTACACGAGTTGCTAGCCAAAAACGCTGTTTGCTATAGATTTTGAGGTTGTTAAATCATATCAGTTCTTTGCAGACTCAGTCCTGGATAAAGGATTTGTGCTCTAATAAATGTATTCCACAAGCTAAGTACCCTGGGTTACAAAAATCTTCATTTCTTACGAAGTACTAGGTATCGTTGTTGGTTCAACTAAAGAATGCACATAGCCTTTTTGTACCTGCAGATACTAAAAGGTGGTATCTGGCAGACTTTCAGTCATTCAGTAATGTGCATCTGCATTTATAAAATATCAAACTCAGGTAAAATGCAGTCAACACCTTTGTTTTCTGACTTCCAAAGAAAGATTGAAACCATTGAAAGACAAGGAATGTCAAGCCAGTGTTAAGGGTGGCCAACATAGCTATAACTGTAGTTTGACAGTAAGTACGGTATTTACCTGTTACTATTGCAGTTGTGTTCCCTAGTCCTGTTGCCGTGTGTAAATGATTGTGATGTATCGACTAATGAGTAAACGTGTTGTGAGTTGACTGTGAACATTGGCTATGTAAATATTGCTTTTAATTATAATGGATACTGAGGTTACAGGTACATTTATGTCTTTTGTGATTTATTTTACATTCCATTGCAGTAATATATACAAAACATGTTTATACAACTAAAAAAAAAAACATTTGTTGTATGAGTGGATTAGGTTGAGGCCTAAACATTAAGGTAATTTAGTTACTTAAACATTCTTTGGATGTCCCTTAGAAATAAAGATTCTTTTGAATAATATGCCATGAATACCATATTTTTATTTTAGGAAGCATGACAAATATATTTATCAACTGTGAACTATGTCAAATGTAATTAGTGATAATGAGATTGTTAAAGGTTGAGATGTAAGATAGTGTTACTATTGTTTAGACTGTGAAATATTTGTGTTTAATGTTATAAATGTAGCCAGTGAGTATAGCTGTTGAAGTGTCATGCATCCTGCAGCACAAATGATACAAGACACTTTTGGGCGCATGGGAGGCACCCATTAGACTGTCACCTTTTCTTCCCTGTATCAGGATATGGGTTATAGGTGATGAAGTGTACTCCTTTTGGACTCTGGAGGAGAATGATGTTAATAGAAGAGCCAAGCAAAATATGACACAGGTGTTTTATTTATGGTCCTGTATATTTTGTCTACAGATATTTAATTGCTATTTATATGTATATATGTGTGACTATTTGAAATCTTTCCGAGAGATCATAATGGTAAATGGGGACATCTCAAATTACAAAATTTTCATATCTCTTTGTTCAGTTAGAAAAATAGAAACGAATTTGCAGTAATCATAGCTTGAAGAATAAATACACTTGTTCAGTAGTATTATGAGTCCAATTAAATGAACAAATGAACCAAAGTATTTGTTTAAGATACACCAGGCTTGAGTGATATTCATCCCATTTTTCTCTCAGTAAGATATTTTCCCAAGATGTTTACTGAGACATGAACCCTATGGATCCTTTTAATTGTTCGATCGTTTTCGTTTCACTAATGAGAAACATAGAAATATATATCAGTTCTGCCTGACGTCACATTCCTTAATTAGAACTGCTACAGAAGGAGGGGTTAAGAAAGAAGTGGACGTAGTATTTTGGTATTTTTCGTTTATTGGTGTAAGATTAGTCTCGATACAGTAACAAACTGTCTCTGCTTGACACATAATTGCCCTGAGAAATATAGCGAAAGATTGATATCGCTATCTTGTTTCTCTCAGTAATAGAATAAATAAAATAAATTACATTATCAATAACTTAATAGATAGTAACGTAAACATATTAACAATAAACACTCGAAAACATTCACTCGCTCAAATATCACTCGCTTCATTCCTGACTCGATACAAAAATAATAATCAGTCTGTACAGTGCTATACAATGTCTCTTGCTGCCCACATATTGTACACTATATTACACACGGTGATAGAGATGACTCTTGCCTCGCATAATGAAGCTCTCGGATAGTCGCTGGTTCTGGAGGAACTACCAAGCGATCGCTCTGACCAAGAGTCGTGGGGGTAAGGTGAAGGGAAAGATTAATGACACTCGGTACCACGACCCGCACCCAACAACACAACCTCCACGTGAATGGAAGTCATCACGTTGGTCGTCACAGTAGGAGAGACTGCGCAGAGGGGGGATGGGGAATAACGTTGATAATTTAAGAAAAAAAAATCTCCGCTACTAACACGCCAACATGAGATAGTTGACATTGAAGCCTTCCTCCTCGCGGTCGTTGTTGTCGTCCGAGAACACGCACATGGAGATGGGGCCGGTGGCGTTGGCTGAAAGAACACAGGAACGGTTAGTGGCAGAAAGTGATCGCTTCAAGGGCTGGCCAGAATTGAAGGCTGGCTTTTCTTGTCTGAAGTACGAGAAATGCACGAACGCGATTGAAAGGCACATGTATGAGTTCAATCATCTGACACAAGGCTAACTGACCAACAAACATGACAACTGTACCTTGGAAAGTTAGAGGACCGAAGTCTCCGCACAACTTTTCGGCGCCGACGGCCAGGTAATCGTTGCCGCAATTTCCGTTGATGTTGCCGTGATCAAGCCTGTTGAAGTTCATGCCGATATCGCAAAAACCGGGATTGTAGCCGAAGCAAATACAGTATTGCTGTGGGGAGGAAGGGGAAATCAAAACTAAAAAATATACCGGATGTTTGTTTAATGTTGTGGTTTTTATATTTAATGTGTTAAATACTTTGATATGTGTTAAATACTTTGATCAGAATGTATTTTCCTTGTACAATTCTTTTAATGAATTGATTTCATTATTTTGTATATGCACGTGTGTTGTGTGAATGTACGCACTGTCTGTATGTATGCATAGAGGCACTCACCTGATTGGTAAGCATCATTGGTTCAGCACCGAAGTTGAAAGAGGTGATGGCGCCAGAGGTTTCCTTGAAGTACTGAAGGCAACGAGGAGGTGCCTTGCAGGGGTCATGCTCGTCCAAGAAGGTTACCTTGATTTTCCAGTTTCTATTGTAAGGTAAGGCGGAGGTTGTGATGATTCCCTTGTAAGGGCCGGCTGCCTGGTCAACGTCAATGTACACTGGGAGAAGGAAACAAAATTACCGTCAGCGGAAGATTGTACACGGATATTTCTACCCATAATCAAAAACAGCAAAAGTAGATCATAATATAAAGGCAAAAAATTAAACAGAGAGACGACAAAAAGACAATCAAATGAGAAGGAAAGACCTACTGTGCTGGCCAGTGTTGGCGCCGCAGATGACAGGGATGTTGCTGCCGGCGTTGGCTCCCATAAAGACAAAGGTATCATTATTACAGTCGCCATTAACTGGGCCCATAAGGTTGAAGCTTTCGAACTCCAGCAAGATTTGGCACGTCTGTGGGATACATTAATTAAAGCGTTTATTGGGTTTCCTTTGGTAGCCATTGGATATAAGCACATCCTTGAAGCACGTGGCAGGTGTTTCCACATATATAAGCTTTTTTTTTTTTTGGATATATAGCAAATGAAAATGTTAAATGACGCGAAAGTTATTAAATCACATGAAGGTTGTGAGGAAGTAAAATTTAAGTGTTAATTAAGGGTCTGCTTTAATTTGATACAAGTTTGATTTATGTCTAGTAATTTTATAAATTAAGCATGCCTGTTATGAGCATTTAACAACAAACTACTTAAGTATACCATTACCAAGCCTTCTGATTATCAAGATGTAGTAATCATTACCAGTGTTGTTGTTGTTATTATTATTATTATTATTATATATATATATATATATATATATATATATATATATATATATATATATATTTTCCTTTCTTTTAGTGGCAGTGTTATTAATTCTGTTATGTGCACGTTACTGTGTTTTTTGTGATTCATATATATATATATATATATATATATATATATATATATATATATATATATATATATATATATATATATTTTTTTTTTTTTTACTGTGGTGTCTGCAGTGAAGACTGGAATGGTAATCCCGTTGTACACTCAAAGAGAAGCTTGCGAAAGAGGATTCAAGTATGCATGGTGGGGTCCGTTTTTAAAAGTGCATGACTAGATTCAAATCTACGTCCTTTCACGTATAAGCAGGATAGATCTGAATCTCAAACACCCACTTCGAATACCGAGACATCACTATGGATACTTAAAATAACTTTCACATCTCAACTTTTTTTTTTTTTTTTTTTTTTTTTTTTTTTTTTTTTTTTTTTTTTGTGCATGACACTGGAAGCGCCAGAGACTCACCCCCGGAGGTGGGTGGAGCGTTATCATGCACATGCCCGGCGTGTAGGCTCCGCTGCTTATGAAGTAACCAACATGTCCACTGTCTATGCTCTCTCCGCACGTACGGTGGACTGAAAAGGTTCATGTGAGTTCCTCAACATGCGGCAGGCACGAGCACCAATGTTAGGAGTCCAAGGAAAGTAGAGTCAAGTTTTTTGTCACCAACATGACAACATGATGAATAATGATAAGAAAAGCGGGAGTCGCTCACTATCCTCTACGTGACAACCGTTAACGGTCAGCCATGTTTCTTAGCATGTTGGCTGTTGTGTTCGGTATAGTGAGCGATTCGCGAAAATTCTTTTTTTTTTAGTAGCGTAAACTTTCTTTTTTTCAGTTAAGAGATGATCCCGCTTAATTTCCGTTACTCTATGTTCCTTGGTAGAGACATGCACGAAGGGCACATAAAAATAAACATGCATTAATTAATCCCCCGCGCCGCAGCCTCCACATTATTCTGAAAGGAAGTGGTTGCGCGGGAAAAAAGATTAGTTGTTGCTGTCACATGCGGTACTTACACCTGGGGGAGGCAAGATCTCCACCATACATGAGCCCGGGGTGGAGTAAGTGGTTGGGTAATTAGGGCTGGTGAAGTAGGTACCATTCACCGATATGGTACCATCACAAGTCGCGGTTACTGCAAGGTAATCAGCGTCAAATAACAGATCTCACCAAAATGGTTCGCTGCCTCTGGTACATCTGGTATCGGAACTTCTAAGCTATCTATTTCTACTCTATGTTTTTTGGCGATATATATATATATATATATATATATATATATATATATATATATATATATATATATATACCTATACACACACACACACCCAAGCGTGTGTGTGAACACATATATATGTATATATGATTAACAATCGTTATAAAATTTATTTGTGCTAAGTCCATCTAAAATCGAATGGAGTGTGCTATGTTGTATTCATCATTCTCAGGATCCATCCTTGGAAACATAAAGAGGCTTGCCAGAAAATTAAAAAAAAAAAAAAGTGTCAAATTTATAATCTGAGTTAGCATAGTGTACACTCGCCAAATAATGTTTCAAGTTGGACAGCCATTCGAGATACTCACACACGCAGCAGATGCCGAAGCCGTTAGCGCAAGTGCCTGACGCTGTTCCGGCCAGCCCTTCGCATTCCTTCTGGCTGTAGCAGGTTCCCATTTCGCCGGACTGGGCCGTGCATGGCGCATTGTCGAAGGTGATGATGTTAATCACGGGGAATACTGTAAGGGGAAAGGGCCATGTTCAGATCTTATGTGACGCTGTGTGTGTGTGTGGCTGTGGGGCTATGTGTGTGTGTGGCTGTGTGTGTGTGTGTGTGTGTGTGTGTGTGTGTGTGTGTGGCTGTGTGTGTGTGTGTGTGTGTGTGTGGCTGTGGGGCTATGTGTGTGTGTGGCTGTGTGTGTGTGTGTGTGTGTGTGTGTGTGGCTGTGTGTGTGTGTGTGTGTGTGTGTGTATTTGTGGCTATGTGTGTGTGTGTGTGTATGTGTGTGTGTGTTGCTATGTGTGTGTATGGCTATGTGTGTGTGTGTGTAGTTATATGTATGCGTGTGTCGCTATGTATATGTGTGTGGTTATGTGTGTGTGTGTGTGTGTGTGTGTGTGTGTAGATATCGTCTATCTAAGTGAATGTAATAGTGTAAAGAACAAAGTATAAATCACAAGTCTTTTTATGTAAAGATATGTGAAAATAAAACAACCTGCGAGCGCATACAACGCAAATCTAAGAATCGGCGCAAAACAATATCCTACAGCCCGCCATATTGTTTTTGTGGTCAAGCTCACAACGGTGGGTGTTGAGAGAGAGAGAGAAAAAAAAAAAAAAAATAGGGGCTGGTGAGAGAAAAAGGAGGAAGAAGAAGATGGAAGAGACAGAGATTGGGGAAGAGCTGGGAAGAGAATGAGGAAAAGAGAGAGAGAGAGAGAGAGAAAGAAAGAAAGAAAGAATGAAAGAAAGAAAGAATGAAAGAAAGAAAGAAAGAGCGAGTAAGACGAGTATGGGGTCGTTTCCTGATTACCTCCCCCTCCCCCTCCCCCCCCCCCCCCACCACCACCACCACCGATTACCCCCCACCCTCACCCTCTATCCCCGACCCCAGTCAACCCCCCCAACGCCTAACCGATCCACAGGTAACCTACTTCCACCGCAAATCAACCGTTCAGTGACCCTGTGCCTCTTTCGAAGCCAACAGGATGCGCACTCCGGCAATGGCCTCAAGGAAACCCGCTCGGGAATGCCATTTTCTCTTCTTTTATAGGATGCCTCCGCGTGTGGTTCCTGCAGGAAGTTATTGCCATTTGTCTTATGTGATAGAGAGAAAGAGAGAGAAAGAGAGAGAGAGAGAACATGTGGGAGAGAGAGGGGGAGAGAGAGAGAGAGAGAGAGAGAACATGAG
>BOPN01003736.1:0-5000 GCA_017312705.2 Penaeus japonicus | reverse complement strand
GGGACCTTCCCCGAGACTGAAGGGCAAGGAGGCTTGGCTCAGCGGCCTCTTCATGTAGGTCATGTAGACTCTGCATACCTATAGATGATGCTTCCTCCTCCTCCTCCTCTTCCTCCTCCTCCTCCTTCGTTTCTTCGCTTGCATGCAGTGGCGGGGATGGGACTCGGTTGACTCACACAGAGAAAGAGTGTGTAGAGAAAGTGGTCGTGTCCCTAGAAGTATCAGCGTCTTGAAAGCAACAACTGTTTCAACATCATCTGGGTATGTAACAGCCGCCTTCCCTAAAATGGCTAATCAGGATCCCCTGCAGAAGGTCACTGCAACTTTCTGCAGGTAATGATTAGTTCATGTAATATGTGTTGGGAGAAATAGATAGAGTTAGAGGCAGAGACAGAGACAGAGACAGAGAGAGAGACAGAGACAGAGACAGAGACAGACACAGAGACAGAGACAGAGAGAGAGACAGAGACAGACAGAGACAGAGACAGATACAGATACAGACAGACACAGAGACAGATAGAGATAGAGACATATAGAGATAGAGAAAGAGGAGAGAGAGGAGGAAAGTGAAGTAAGGAAAGAAAGGAGTAAAGCTGTGCTATTCCGCAATGGAGGCGTTGCTCTGGGATTCTTACCACGCAACAGGTTTTCCTGTGAAGAGTGAACACATGAAACCTCATAATATCAAAGTCAAGTTACAAACAACCGTACCAGTCCCGTTACCACACCGGTAAATACCACGTGGTCATTGTTATAATCATCGTCACGGATATCATCATAAATCATGACATATAAATAATTTATTTGTAAATTTCAGTCCTCGCGTGTATATATATATATATATATATATATATATATATATATATATATATATATATATATATATATATATATATATATATATATATATATATATTTATAACAAGTAATTAATACCTGTTTTATTCTTTTTGCTTCTCTTGCATTCGTGCAGCGACGATCAGAACATTACGTTACCTAACGGAGTAATGTCTAATGCACTATCATGAACACTGTGGAATGCCTCTTTCCACAAGCACTTAATTCGCAACAACACTAAAGACGTTGTGCCATTTCTATCATAATGGATCCTGTTTCGGAAGTGTCATTCCTTGGTGTAATCGTAGTTCTGGAAGTTTCATCTCGAGTCGTAAAGTAAGGTCGTTCTGGAAGGTTCTTCATAATGCTGCTGCCTTACACAAGCAGAGTGGGCTCCAATGTCGAAAACAAACGGTATTTCTTATAGTACATTGTCTTTGTCGTATATATAATATACCGTGAGGTGTATATATAAAATGTATATATTACTTGACAGTTGCATATGTTCCTGCATGCAGAATTCATGATAACAATGTGAAGGCAATACAGATACCATCTGAGAGAACCATTAGTTTGAAATTGAATGATAAACTCTAGGACATTTGTATAAAATGGTCTCTTGTGGAATAAATTTTCCTAGGAAAGAGAAGGTATGGTATACTTGTGGTTTTATGGGGTCGTAACTTTCACGCACACTCTTTAATACTGCAGTTCTTCTATCGATGTATGCCGACAGAACAATTTTCCTATTGTCCGCATCTGAGAAAGCTTCTTCGCAAAAGTTTTCCCTAAATTTTCTTCATCGCGGTCGTGTTTATAGCAATCTGGAATGCATTTTAACACCAAAAGTCGAACGTTGTCACAGTAATCCAATTTCGCTTCTGTCATGATTATATTCTCTCGACAATGCTTTTTGTAAGAAGGCATTTTTCCACATCATCTTGCTATCGTGTTTCCGTGGCGCCACGCGGAACCAGTGGGAGCCTGGTACCAAGATAATGTCACGCACAAGAAAGGGAAATAATTATTTTTTCTGGGTTGAGTTTGGGGTCTCTACTCCATTTGTTACTTTCCTGGAATTGATGCGGAAAAAACATGCATTAGGTACATTGTACATTACCGAAATACGAAGTTTTGATGTCTATGCATCATTTCTGATACCATCCGTAAGGTAATGCCACCAACGGCACTGCCATCCATCGATAGGGTTTATTTTCATATATATGTATATGAAACTCACTTAATGAAACTCACTCACTATAAATTGAACGATATACTTGCACTTATTTCCCTTCTGTTGGCAATTGGCACAACGCAAAAGAATCAGCTCTTGGTGACAAACGGCGCCGAAAGCATTCCGATTCCTTCAAGCCTAATCATCTCTGCCTTCCATAGCTTCTTCGGTGGCACCTGCCAGTAGAAAGTGTTACGACGCGCTGTCACATCCGGCGGTATCCCATAATCCTCGAGCGAAAGCCGAGACTGTCTGCAATGTCCGGAACCCGGATGTCGTCACCCGCGCGCTGGCGAGGTAGCAACCCTTTCCTTGCAAGCAACCGGAGGAGAAACAGTGATAAGACAATTGATGGAATAACTCTATATCTGTTCATAATTTGTGAGATCAAATGGTAGATTATTAGTTTGTACAAGGAAGTTATGCATAATCGTAACGAAGCCAATTAAGTATCATTTCTTGTACTGATTTGCATAGAGTCGCTAAGTAAAACGCAAATGATATCAATAATTGAGAAATAAACCATTTTCGATTCATTCTAATTTCTAAGACGTATTGCATTTATATTGGTTATAACGCCCTGCATAACCTGAAGTGCAGTGATATGGTCGGACAGTGAATTTTATAAACGACAGACCTCCCTTTTTCAGTTGTATGTAAAGCAACCCGACAAAAAATTATGAAAAATAATAAGCGTAAAAAAAAAACAAAAAAAAAACTAGGTGTGTCATATGAATATATGAATGTAGCGATAAAGAGTTCAGATTGTGGTAAGATTTTTTCTGTGGAAACGACAAGATACTAAAGAAACGGCTATACAAAAAACGGTACGCCTTTATTGTCATAAGATCATTTCCTCCGATACTGTCAAGATCTTCAGGGAAGTAAGTATACATCTCTGAATATCAAATTTATCTAAGAAAACACAAACATACATACACACACACACACACAAACACACACACATCCACACCCACACCCACACACCCACACACACAAACACAAACACAAACACAAACACACACATACACACACCCACACACACATCCACACACATACACATACACACACCCACACCCACTCCCACACACACGCACACAAACCCACACCCACACACACACAGAGCAAATCTAAATACCTGGCTCTTCAAGTGGCGAAAGAAGAGGGAACTGTACAGCGAACCCAAAGTGTAACGTAAAAAGGTTCAGAAATATTCTCAGAGGAAACACGCACTCTCTCGCATTGAGGCTAACAGGCAGTATCTGGAACAGTCTTTCTGGCCGGAGAGTCACGTTCTTTGAGGGGGGGGGGGGTAGGGTAGGGGGGAAGGGGGGGCTTAGAGTGATTGATACATTGCGTTCGGTTGTTGGATGGATGGAAGTCGTTGGATGAAGTTATTGGATGGATGGAAGTTGGATGAAGTTGTTGGATGGAAGTTGTTGGATGAAGTTGTTGGATGGAAGTTGTTGGATGGAAGTCGTTGGATGAAGTTATTGGATGGATGGAAGTTGGATGAAGTTGTTGGATGGAAGTTGTTGGATGAAGTTGTTGGATGAAGTTATTGGATGGAAGTTGGATGAAGTTGTTGGATGGAAATTGTTGGATGAAGTTGTTGGATGGAAGTTGTTGGATGAAGTTGTTGGATGGAAGTTGTTGGATGAAGTTGTTGGATGGAAATTGTTGGATGAAGTTGTTGGATGGAAGTTGTTGGATGAAGTTGTTGGATGGAAGTTGTTGGATGAAGTTGTTGGATGGAAATTGTTGGATGAAGTTGTTGGATGGAAGTTGTTGGATGAAGTTGTTGGATGGAAATTGTTGGATGAAGTTGTTGGATGAAGTTGTTGGATAAAGTTGTTGGATAAAGTTGTTGGATGGAAGTAGTTAGATGGAAGTTGTTGGATGAAGTTGTTGGATAGTTGTTGGATGAAAGTTGTTAGACGGAAGTTCTTGGATGAAGTTGTTGGATAGAAGTTGTTGGATGAATTTGTTGGATAGAAGTTGTTGGATGGAAGTTGTTGGCTGAAGTTGATGGATAGAAGTTGTTGGATGAAGTTGTTGGCTGAAGTTGTTGGATGGAAGTTGTTGAAGTTGTTGGATGGAAGTTGTCGGATGAAGTTGTTGGATGGAAGTTGTTGAAGTTGTTGGATGGAAGTTGTTGAAGTTGTTGGATGGAAGTTGTCGGATGAAGTTGTTGGATGGAAGTTGTTGGATAGAAGTTGTTTGATGGAAGTTGTTGGATGAAGTTGTTGGCTGAAGTTGTTGGATGGAAGTTGTTGGATGGAAGTTGTTGGATGAAGTTGTTGGATGGAAGTTGTTGGATGTAGTTGATGGATGGAAGTTGTTGGATGAAGTTGTTGGATGGAAGTTGTTGGATGAAGTTGATGGATGGAAGTTGTTGGATGAAGTTGTTGGATGGAAGTTGTTGGATGAAGTTGTTGGATGGAAGTTGTTGGATGAAGTTGTGTCTGTTTTTGCCTCCTCCCCCACACAAAAAGTCCTATGCACATACAAATCCGTCTCGTAAACAGCCATTTTTCAAACACGTTCAAGAAAACAGTAACCCAAAAGGAAAAAAGGAAAACCAAAGACCCACATAGTCAACCCGAAGATTGCTCCGTCATCACAGCCCGGTGCAAATCTCACTCTCCCACACATGGCGGCTGGTCACCTGTTTTAGGCTGAACCTCCGGCCGTTGGCAATTTCATTTTCAGTTACAGAGAATGTAAAAAAAAAAAGGATTTGCGAAGTATTATCACGTCATTAACTCATTATTCTCCTCATGCATTCTTTCTCTTGAAGATGATGGATTAGAAAAAAAACTTATATCTATTTATATCTATATCTATCTATCTATCTCTCTCTCTCTCTCTCTCTCTCTCTCTCTCTCTCTCTCTCTCTCTCTCTCTCTCTCTCTCTCTCTCTCTCTCT
>BOPN01003735.1:72500-80000 GCA_017312705.2 Penaeus japonicus | reverse complement strand
TGCCAGATTCATTAATTTCATTTCGATGCAGAATGTGATTAAGAGTGTTGAGATAAGACAAATTTGCATTTTCCCCTTTAAACAAACAGCCACTATTGCCATCACCAAGCCCGGATGAAAAGACGTAGGCAGAGTTGCCATGGACATTAAATGAATGAAAGCGTAAATGAGGGAAAAAATATAGGTGTTACCCTTTTATGGAATAGAATGGATATTATAGTGTTAAATATTTAATAGAGGGGGGGGGGGGATGAGAAGAGACATGCAGAGAAAGAGCAAGCGAGAGCGAATGAATGTGTTTGTGTGTGTGTGTGGGAGAGAGAGAGAGAGGGGGGGGGACTGGGAGAAAAGAGAGAAGAAAGAGAGGGAGAGAGGCAAAAAGAGATAGAGAAAGGGCGAACGAGAGAGAGAGAACGAAGAAGAATGAAGGTTGGTTGGGGGGAGAGAGAAGGAAGAGATAGAGAAAGGCCAATATCCCAGGAGAAACAAGCAAACATGCGATTCCTCTCTACCAATCCTTTTCCTTTCAACACCGCATCACTCACATCACACTGGGACTAAATCACTGCATGACTTGATCATGATGAGTGACATCTACACTTTAAACTCACACTTTCACCTTTAACAACAACTCCCATCAGACTTCACTTCTCTCATCGCCTTTATGTATATACTTGTAGCTTATTCTCTTTGGTCCGTATCAGCGATGTTAATGAAGTTCTAATCTTCAATTCCCTTTTTTTCACTCTACACTTTCATTTTATTAATTGAATTACTTTCATTCAAGCTAATGTCATTCACTCATTCATGATTTAGCATCTCTCCTGTTCTTCTCCTTATTCAGTCTATTTTCCTATTTTCAGCCTATTTTAGTTTCATTTTGTATTAGTTATTCAAACTGAAATGTAAAAAGTATAATGATACAGATACCTGTTGAACCTTTGCTTGGTAATATTTTGTAATCATATGTAATATGTGTCTGGGGATGTGCACCTATCTTGAATACTTGTGTGCAAATTTCTAGATATCAAGTAAAATTTAGACTGACATATGCATTTGTTGTATTTGAGTTGGCCGATATAAATTAATGGATTAATAAACATATATGAAACACACACACACACACACACACACATACACACACACACACACACACACACACACACACACACACACACACACACACACACACACACATATATATATATATATATATATATATATATATATATATATATATATATATATGTGTGTGTGTGTGTGTGTGTGTGTGTGTGTGTGTGTGTGTGTGTGTGTGTGTGTGTGTATGTATATATATACATATACATATACATATACATATATATATATAATATACACACACACACACACACACACACACACACACACACACACACACACACACACACACACATATATATATATATATATATATATATATATATATATATATATATATATATATATATATATATATATATATATAGCATTACAGACAATCCCCGTAGGTGGCACTGGCTCAGAAATTCAACTACAAAGCCATATAACCTGAGGTTACTATATAAGATGGAATAATATAATGCCGCATTGATACAGAAGTATAACATTCCTCCTTGATCCGGAGTCGAACCTTTGTTCCCTCAGGCATTAGCCCGAGACTGCGGAACTAAACCAGGTAGACCTCACGAACCAAAAAAGGATGGTTATCCATACATATATATATATGTATATATATATATATATATATATATATATATATATATATATATATATATATATATATATATATATATATGTGTGTGTGTGTGTGTGTGTGTGTGTGTGTGTGTGTGTGTGTGTGTGTGTGCATAAGCATATAAACACACACACACACAAACATATATATATATATATATATATATATATATATATATATATATATATATATATATATATACATATACATATACATATATACATTGGCTGTCACATCATAATAACACTGTCTGTTTTCTGAAAGTTGAATCAACTCCACAGCGCTTTTATCCGCATGCTTCGCCAGCTCTTTCGTGTACAATAACTTCTGTCTTCTTCTGGCTCTTCCTTCTATCCGTCCCGTGGTGACTTGGTGCTCCAGGGTTGTCTCACGCATGACATGTCCAAAGAAATCGAATGGGCGTTGGATGGTTGTCCTCATTAGATGGGGCTTTGTTTGTGCTAACCTTAGTACTTCCTCATTTCTTATCTTTTTAATCCACGGTATTCTTGTGATTCAGAAAACCACAATTCCGTCACTGCAAGTCTCTTTTTCACTGTTCCACTAATGGTCCATGTCTCACAACCATGAAGTAGGGCGCTCCAAACATAGCATTTCAGGTTCTGATTCTCGTGGTAATGTTGATATTTTTGGACGTTCGATGGTGATTTAATTAAAGGTTGTTTTTGCAATTCTTACAATTTTCTTGATAATTTCTTTGTCTGATTTCCCATCTGAGATAATCGTACTACCAAGATAGATGAAGCTTTAACCTGTTTTAAATGTTTTCCCATTTACTTGTATTGAGCATTTTTTTTTTTTTTTATGAGATTACTTGGGTGTAAGATTTCCTCTGGTTAACCTCGAGGCCAATTTTTTTACTCTCTTCTATTACAATATCCATTATTCTTTGGAGTTGGACCTCAGATTCAGCTATGATAGCTGTGTCATCAGCGTATCTTAAATCCTTAATGTTATATTCTCCACTTGTGATGCCTTTCAGATGTCTGATATTATTCATTACTGACTCGCTATACTGTGAGAATAGTTCAGGTGACATAACACACCTTTCTCTAACTCCTCTTTCAATTATCACCCAATCACTTGTGATGTTATCGATTTTCATGGCTGCTTTTTGATTCCAGTACAGATTATTTTTAAGCTCTAAGTTTATATCTATTACCTCCAAAATTCTGAATAGTTGTTTATGTTGGACCTTGTCAAATGCTTTACATAGTCGAAGTAGAAAATGTCGACATCTTATTGTTTCTCAATGCTCCGCTCTTCAATCATTCTTAGACTCAAGATGGCGTTCCTCGCCCCTTTGTCTGCAACAAACCTAAATTGTTCTTCCGATATTCTTCTATTTTGTTTGACCTCTCATTCTATGTAGCAGAATCTTTCAAATCAGCTTGGTCATGTGACTCATTAGGTTGATGGTTCGGTGTAGTTCACACTTTATAGTTCCTATTTTTCTTCTTTTTTTTATAGGGCAATAAATACTGACCTTCTCATGTCTGTTGGGAAGTGACCTTCTTCGTATATCTTGTTGTTGCTGTTATTCGATACCAAGGTCGTCTAGAGCCTTTATTCATTCAATAGCCATGTCGTCCGGTCCTATTGCTTTCTTTAATGGCATAGTTTTAATAACCTTCGCTATTTCCTCTGGGGTAATTGGTAGCTCATCTTTTTCTCCGTTGATATTTATTATATGTTCTTTATCGTCCTCAAAGGCTTCAGCTTTGTATTTTTTTTCCATCTTTTCCTTCCACACATGACGCTGATGAATATGTTTTTTGCCCGTTTGTTGCTTCGCCAACTTTTTTTAGGAATTAGTTTTCGATCGTGAACATTCTGAACAGTTCCATCGGCTTCAAACTTATCTCTAATGCACGTGATGGTAACACTGTCGTACCCAGTTAACGAACTGAACCTTAGGCCAGTTCACTTTATACAGAATGGATTAAAATAACTAAAAAGCCACTTGAATTATTTGAATGTCTCATAGGTATCAGTGTGCAGGGTAACTAAAACATTGCAAACAAGACATAATCCATTTATTAGATATTTGGAAAAAATACACAAACAACATTTTATTATATCAATGCACAATGGTAATATAAGATATGTTACTTTTTATGAACATTTTGAGCTTAATCATAACACATATGCATGAATATCATTAAAAGAATAGTTATTAATGTATTCATATCATAGTGTATCAAAACAGAGTGCCACCAAAATTGGTTCCAAGCTGCTAGTGTCGAATGCCAACGTGTTTTGCTCTGACCTGGGGAAATCTGGTTGGTTATGGATAGTTAACTCCTCACATGAGGGAAGCTTGATATCAAAGTCATTTCTTTGCCTTGTGCAACTGTATCTTTAATGAAGGAATAATCTTAAAGTGAAAAAAGACAAGAAAACATTCTGAAATACGAGAATAACAGATAAGGCATTTATATTAATTTGTTCAGTATCTAATAATCATATTGAAATAAAAATGAAAAAAAAATCAAATGATTCAAATTCCTTCATATAAAATACAGTACGAAATGCACACAGAATAAATAGATAAATAGAATGAAAGGAAAAAGAATACGATAACATCTGACATTATTACGCCTGTCTCACTGATGCAATCATTATGTCTCTCTTTTTTCATCCTTACAGCTTCAAACCCGATGTTGATTTGGTCCAAGCTAGCGATTCGGGCCTGAAATATTGTTAGCACGACCATTAAAACCGTTTACTAACTCCTTCGTTACGCCGTAAGCGTGCCACTTGAGTTGTCATTTTTATCATTCCTTCTTGCCCATTATCACCTTTTCGTCACGTGCTGTCGGTTTTAGTACGTGACATTCAAATGGTGTTTTCGTCTCTCTCTCTCTCTGTGTCTCTGTCTCTGTCTCTGTCTCTCTCTCTCTCTCTCTCTCTCTCTCTCTCTCTCTCTCTCTCTCTCTCTCCCTCCCTTTCTCTGTCTCTGTCTCTCTCTGTCACTCACGCACTCTCCCTGTCTCTGTCTGTCTCTCTCTCTGTCACTCACGTACTCTCCCTGTCTCTGTCTGTCTCTCTCTCTGTCACTCACGTACTCTCCCTGTCTCTGTCTGTCTCTCTCTCTGTCACTCACGTACTCTCCCTGTCTCTGTCTGTCTCTCTCTCTGTCTGTCTGTCTCTCCCTGTCTCTGTCTGTCTCTCTCTCTCTCTCTCTCTCTCTCTCTCTCTCTCTCTCTCTCTCTCTCTCTCTCACTCACTCATTCACTCACTCTCTGTCTGTCTGTCTCTCTCTTACTCACTCACTCTCCCTGTCTCTCTCTCTCTCTCTCTCTCTCTCTCTCTCTCTCTCTCTCTCTCTCTCTCTCTCTCTCTCTCTCTCTCTCTTATCTGATTCCTTCCATCCGTCCATCACCTCCTCCGTAAATATAATTGATAAAAGTGACGTTCTTAGATGACATTTATGCTCAGATATGATCGATAGTAATACTGCTACACTACTGTAACGACTAATAATGATCACGATAATAATTTAAAAAAACTAGATAGAATTACAATACTATCAATAATGGTAATGGTAAGTACAATAGGACCAACAAAGTCACGAAATGCAGTAGGAAAACGGTTGTATTGCAATAACAGAAATAAGATCTTGTTATCAATAAAGCTAAAGATACTTGAAATGATAATATGATAATAACAATAATAGTAGCCACGACAATCATAAAGATAATAGAAAACAAAAAACAAAACATGAAGGGTATAGTGTTAATAACAACCATATAGAAATAACTCATAACCAATATAAGAAAGATTATAATAATGATGATAGGAGTAATCTGAAATTCACTATAGCAAGGAAGCATCTCAACCAAGAGAAACTGCGGTTCAGCTTAAAGTTAGGCAGCTTATTTGATGAAGGAAGATTCCACGAGGCTGCGGGCGTGGGTGTCAGAGGAAGGGAAGGCAATACGGGCGGCGGAATTGTCTTAATTGTTATTAGGCTAGTTGTGTCGATGGGAACTGTGATGGTGATTGTGATAATGCCATACATGATATTGTTAATCATTGTAGTGGAGATATGCTGATAATAACCATGATGATTATCATTATGATTATAATGATAATTACAAACAAAATTTGCTTTGTCATTCAGATAATCCCTTCTTATTCTGTCCTAATTTTCTTTAAATTTACTATCAGCCTTATCTATCATTTAGGCGGATCTTACAGAATGATTAACATGTCATTTGACTCTCCTACCAATTTAAATCTGACACTTCTATCTAAATAAGATATAAGGAAATACTCTGTGCAATACCTTGTTTAGATTGTTCCGGTAAGATTGTCTCATATATAAGTTTCAATATTGTTGGCCATCATCCACGGCGAGAAAGTCTTGCGTACCAAAAGGGCATACTCACCATAAGTCGATCATTATGATTTATTCAATTCCTAAATCTTTATCTTTAATATTCAGCTATTAACTGATAACTCTGCATAACAGATTTTTTCACAAGTTTATAATCAGATTATTGTTCAGAAGAAAGGCAGAGATATGTGGACCGTCTCTTCCATTGAAGTGCTTACTGCACTAGCAAAGGCCAATACCGCTTAGGCCACTCCAAAGAGTCAGCAACTTGCTTAAATTAAGAGAGAACTCTTGAGGGTATTCTTCACAGAATTAAGGAAGAAATCTAATAACTTTGGTCACATCAAAAGATAGGATACTCCTTTCAGGTATAGGAGTTGATATGGGGGCAAATTCTGGTTGAAATGTTCTTTCACGCTCTTTTTTATCAAATTTATACATTTCAGATTTAAGTCTTTGACGTTCAAGTGAAATAACTGTACTGCTATGATCCTGACATAATTCCAAAGCTTCTTAAGGTAAGACTTCCTTCCTAGCCGATGTTTTGAGCACTGATTATCTGTTTTCAGTTCTTCTTTTTATCCAACTGGACTGAAATCTGATAGTATTCACCCAAATTTATCCAATCACTTTTTCTCAAGTCAGTTAAATCTACAATTGAAGGTTGCTTCATGAATTTCTCTAGGTCAAACATTATAACAATTTATATATTTAGTCCAACAAAATTCAACTTACGACCTGTATATAATCATGTAAATTTGTAGTTCCTAACCACAACCGACAACTGTTTCAAATTATTTGGAAGAAAAACTGTATCAAAATATAGGAAGTTGGCGCAAATAGCAGTGCATTAATCAATGCAATATCAAGAAAATTATAAATAAATATGCAAAAGGCCCTTTCTACAATTTGACTATGTTGGTTAAAGACAGCTTGGTCAAGCCCTCATGTTATAGCCCATGTTACCACGTCCATAGACCCTGTTGTCACAAATTCAACACTTGTTAAAAATCAAGGGTTCTTGTGATAATTTATGCTGGTATCTAGTGTCCAATGTTACAGCTTTCTTTCTTACTGATCATAAACCAAACTTTTGTAACTATTTTTTTTTATATGATATTAAGGTTGTTCTTAAGTAAAAAATACTAGGTGAAAATATAGATAATTATTCCAATAAAGAAACAGAGTAACTATTCAGTTGGACCACAGTTAGGTATCACAAATTATCAACAATATAGTCATCTCTTAATAAAAGCATTGATCCAGTGACTTTGAGATCTTTCAAAACATGAAATAAGATATTCAGTGGTTAGCTTCAAAGTGAACCTTAAAAGTCCTTACATGTAACGTTATATAAACATATAAACAAAACCTTTAATCGCGGATTTTATAATGTAGATAC
>BOPN01003735.1:15000-17500 GCA_017312705.2 Penaeus japonicus | reverse complement strand
CTCTGCCAAAAGAACCGAAGTTCCAACCCTCTTTATGCTGCAGTAAAATGGATTCCCTTCTAGCCACGCCCCGCAATCATGACCTCCCTCCCCTTTCATCTTCCTCCTTCTTTTCCCCCTCTTCCAAAATTGCTCCCTGTTGTTCTCTCCCCAATACCTCCAGCTCTACGTTAACATTTTCTTATCCTTTTTCCCTTTCCTCCAGTATTATTTTTTTCTTATCCTTTTTTTTTCATCTCTCCTTCAACTGTTCCACATTTTTTTATATTCTTTATACCCGTCTTCCGTCCACTTTCCTTCATTCCTGTGCCCCTCTCCCTCTTCCGTCTAATCTCCTTCTTTCCTCTGTTTTCCCCCTTCTTCCCTTCCCTCTTCTCCCCTTACACCACCAACACCAAAAATCCCCCCCCCCCCCCCCCCCCCCCCCCTTCTCCTTTCCCCTCGCTCGTCCCCCTCGCAGACAACTCTCGTCTTCTGCACGAACAACCCATCTTTTCTTTCCGTGTCTTTGCCCCTCCCCTCTTCATGTCTTCTTCCTTATCGTCTTTGATATAATGCTGAAAAGGGGGGTAGAGACTTAACGTACGAACCATTGAAAATAAAAGAAATAGGAAAACGGAGCAAAAATGTTCTGGAATTGCGGTTTTTGTTTCTTTCAGAAAATCTAAACCAACACACAAATCAATAGAGTTTTTTTTTTACTATATATATCAGTGAATCAGAGTAATAACCAACAATAAAAAAAAAGAACAAGTACAAGCATTATTTGTCCGCAGGTTAGTAAATACACTTTTTCACGTACAGTAATAGACGTGTGTGATTATAAACAAAGACCAATTACAAAACAAGTCAAAAGATAGTCACAGAATGAGAAACAAAAGCCTCTGATATGAAATACGTAAATAAAAAGAATGTATTTCATATATTTCGGTACAGGTCATGTTGCTGGAAAAAAAAATCTCTCACAATATTCTGTACATGGCTTTTTGCGTGTTATTCTGGATAGAGATACATTCAAATATACTGATACACAGACACGTGTATAAAATTTTGTTTTTTCTCCTTCCCACTTTACCAGCAAACATACATAATTGTCTATCAATCTATCTGTCCCAACAAACACATACACACAGACACACACACACACACACACACACACACACACACACACACACACACACACACACACACACACACACACACACACACACACACACACACACACACACACACACACACACACACACACACACACACACACATACACACACAGACTCCAAGTGTAGCACAGTGAAGAAAAAAAAAGGAAATCATAATTAGGACAATATGGTAAGAAAATAGTTAACATAGTAGACGAAAAGAAGGACGAAGTCATTCTGAAGCACGTGGAAAAGTTTTTGAAGAGGGCATTGAAAGGTACAATGAGGGTCAGAAGTTGATTAGTGATATACTGAGAACCAGAAATCCTGAGTTCTTTAAGAAAGACCGAAGAATGGGAATGCTCGGGAAAGGAAGAAAAAAACGCCCATTGATAAAAATGACATTCTTGACCAAGCAACCGGAAACAAATGTAATTAACCAATAAAAAGAAAAGAAAAAATGCGGAATACATGAAAATTTAGATAAGAGAGACTTTAAGCAAAGACGACAGAGATATCTTATCAAACGAAGCTAGAAGTATGACTAAAATGAACAAAGTTCAGCAGATGAAAATAAAACTTTAGGCTGCAAACTAAACAAGTGTACTTACTTACTTACAAAAACGGAGAGCAGAAATATATATATATATATATTTTTCAAAATGATTAGAATAGAAATGATGATTGAAACGACTAATCAAAACATAATATACAACACTGAAAACAAACATAACCCTTACTCAGAAAGTGCAACATTAAAAGGCTTTCTTCAAAGTGTGGAAACCAAATCATATCGTTTTAAATGTGGCTTTTAATAGCACAATCAACTGTGAAACTTTAGATCCAAAACCACAATCTGATTCGGAAAGTGCGGAATTACTGGAAATCGAAAATGAGATTCGCCTTCATCAAAGCATTCCTCGATAGACTGGGGAAAGGGGGATGATCAGACCTTGACCTGATATTTCCAAGATATAAAGATGATATAAACTATTTAGAATCCTGACCTACATTAGGGAAAAGTGATCATTAAGTAATAAGATTAAACTATTACCTTTTACAAGAAAAAAAAAAAAAAAAAAATGAAAAGATTGAGAGGTGATTATATTATGAGATTACAAGAGAGGTGATTACATTAGTGTAAAAAAAGAAAAGAAAAGAAAATATATGAGTTACAAGCAGCGTTGAACGATTTAAAATGGGGGGAAATGAGTATACTATGGATACCAAGAGAAATATCGAGAAAGATCTTATCAACAAATTTGCTATACAACCAAATCTTTTCCACAATTACATAACTAATAAGACTAAAGGCAAAGATCATACTTTTACCACTAAAATGATAACATTATATAGTAAAG
>BOPN01003734.1:144803-148721 GCA_017312705.2 Penaeus japonicus | reverse complement strand
GAGAGAGAGAGAGAGTGAGAGAGAGAGAGAGAGAGAGAGAGAGAGAGAGAGAGAGAGAGAGAGAGGGAGAGAGAGAGAGAGAGAGAGAGAGAGAGAGAGAGAGAGAGAGAGAGAGAGAGAGAGAGAGAAAGAGAGGGAGAGAGAGATAGATAGATAAATAGATAGATAGATAGATAGATAGATAGAGAGAGAGAGAGAGAGTAAGAGAGCGAGAGGGAGAAACAGTATCTGACCACATTTTAGCCCTGCCTGAAACGAAAATGAAGGAGCATTGGATTTTCTTTTTTTTCCTTCTTTTTTCCCCCTCTTTTCTAAGTGAGAAAATAGATTGGGTGGTCAGGCGTAAGTGTATGAAGAATGAGGAGGGTTCACACGGAGCAAGAAGAAGGAGGTGGAGTGTGAGGGGATATGAGTGGGTATGAGGTGATATGAGGGAACCGATGAGGTAGGATAGTATGAAGGACGAGGTTATGAGGGCGAATGAGGGGGTAAAGTGCGGTGTGGTGAGAGGGTATGAGGCCAGTAGAAGGGAGGTAGAGGTATGAGGGATATGGGTATGAGGTAAGGAAGGAAAGAGGCGTGAGCCAATAAGAAACAGTAAGAAGGAAGGGAAAAGCTTAGATGAGATAAGGAAGGAGGATATAAGGAAGTACCTATTAGGAAGAATGAAGGTGTGAGGGGAGGAATCGAGAAATATGATGGGGGTTGAGAAGAGGGAAGAGAATGAGGAAGGGAGAGTGAGGGGATGAATGGTCATGAGCGTGTATGAGGGTACAGAGATGAGGGATAAGATGGAAGACTGTGGGATCGAGGGAGTAGAGAAGGTCCGAAATCTGCCGAAAAAGTCAAACGGAAGCGGAGGAATCTTCATTAATATGCGTGTTATCATCAAAGTAGATTCCGTTATCATTGGGAGATTAGATGGCTATAAAAAAGCTATGTAATTGATATAAAGCCTATTAAATGGATGTTATCATTCAAAATTTAGGTATTAAAACACGTGTAAATAGTGTGAAACAAATTAACTGGGTGATTTATTATTTGTCATATTTTTAATATCACGTTTACCCTTTCATAAATCTAATTGTCTAAAGATATTCTCCTCCTCACCCATTCTCATACCTCTCTTTACCTTTTCATCTTTTATTTCTTTTTCCCTTGTTCCTCTTCACTCTTATGCTCTCTCTCTCATTCTCCACTTCGCCGTTCTCTATATTTTCTCTTTAGTAACTTTTATCCACTGTCTCTACTCACTTTTTGATAACAGGATGATGATCATGATCTTTCCGTGATCTACAGTTGGGGATGATAACCATTCGATAATTGACAGGTTGGTGATGCATGTCACTTTGATCATAACGATGTGGTGTTCAGCCTTTCAGCACAAACCTCCAAAGTATATCATCACCCCAGCAGTCTTCATTCTTCATTTTCTCTTTTATTCCCTTCTGCTGCTTCCTCCTTACCTGACTTCCCTCCCAGTCTTCCTCCTCTCCTCCCTTCTTCCCTCTTTTCTCCTCCCCCTTCCTTCTCTCGCCCTCCTTTCCCTCTCTCCACTCTCCCTCTGTTGTTCTTCTCCATCGCCCTCTTTCCTTTCAATTTCCTCTCCTCTTCTGCCCTTCCCGTGCTCCTCATCTCCTCTTCCTCCTTCTCCTCCCCTCCCCTTCTCCTATCTTCTCGTCTCCTCTCCCCTCTCTTCTCTCTCTACTTCTCCCTCTCCTCTTTCATAATGATCCTCCCCCCCCTCCCCCCACCCTCCTCCTCCCTTCTACGTTACATACCGATCCTCCCCCATTCCCCCACTCCCTCCCCCTCCCTCCCCACAGCCCGCCACCTACGCTCTGTGCACTGGGTGATCTGACGAAAATTTATCATTAGCGGTTTGGATTCGAATCAGGATCTAATTTTGAATTCCTTGTGCCCCGCAGACCGGCATATTTCTCTGCTTATCTGTATGGTATATGGAGTATGCAATTTCTTCACTATTTCGTATCGTCTACATCAGAATCTTTCTTATACACGGAGATTGAGAGAGAGAGAGAGAGAGAGAGAGAGAGAGAGAGAGAGAGAGAGAGAGAGAGAGAGAGAGAGAGAGAGAGATGTGTGTGTGTGTGTGTGTGTGTGTGTGTGTGTGTGTGTGTGTGTGTGTGTGTTTGTGTGTGTGTGTGTGAGTGCATGCATAAGTATACACAACCTTCTCAAGCTCTTCCCTGTTTCCCTCCAAGGCTCACCGCGTGTCGAGGAATACCTTGAGGAACTCGCTCGTCCTCTGACGCCCAACCGGACGACGAAGGAAAGAGATGAGGGACGAAAATGAGGGAGTTGAAGATGAGGGGGTGAAGGGAGATAAGGGAGGGACACGGCGGAGAGAGATGAAGACAGGCGGATGGATGAAGGAGGGAAATGGGAGGAAAATGAGATGTGAGCACGGGTGAAGAGAGAGGATGCTATGAGATGAGGGAAGGAGATGAATCACAGGGAAGTGAGAAATGAGGAGGACGAGTAAGAGTGATGAGGAAATTGCGGGAGGGAGGGAGAGGGGGGAGGGATAAGGACATGGGTTACTGCTGGTGGCACAACATGCAACCTGGCCATTAGTGCCATTTAGTGCCAGCCCCAGAGGATACGCCAGGCGGGAGAGAACGGCGGGCGTTTGCGAGGGAGGAGGGGGGGTCAAAGGATTTTTTTTCCTGAGGGGAGGGGAGGGGAGGGCAGGGGAGGGCAGGGGAAGGAAGTGGAGTGAAGAGGAGTGGAGGGTAGAGATGGGGAGGGAAGAGGAGTGGAGAGATGGGGAGGGGAGTGGAGTGGAGTGGAGGGAAGGGGAGGGGGGGGGGGAGGGAAGGACAGGGACAGGACGGAAGAGGGAATAGATCTTTTTTACCAAATGTTCCTGGGCTTCCTGTTCAATTAGGCCCAGGATCAGCTGCGTCCCCGCCTTGTACTAATCAACGATTTCATCCACTGATTGATGCTTTACCTCCGCCCATTGCTATGGAGAAGCACTATCTCTCTCTTTATCTATCGAGTTATCTATCCCTCTTTCTGTATGTCGATCTTTATATCTAACCATCCATCTATCTGTCTATCCATCTATTTGTCTATCTGTATTTATCTTCACCTTGTATAATCTCTCTCTCTCTCTATCTCTCTCTCTCTCTCTCTCTCTCTCTCTCTCTCTATCTATCTATCTATCTATCTATCTATCTATCTATCTATCTATCTATCTATCTATCTCTATCTCTCTCTCTCTCTCTCTATCTATCTATCTATCTATCTTTCTATCTATCTATCTATCTCTTTCTCTATCCATCTATCTATCTATATATCTATTCATTTATCTTTATATCTATCGCTACCTCTATCTCGTATACTCTCGTATGTGTGATTCTGTAAATGAAATAATAGATACAATATCAAACAAAGTTAATTTCACTGAAGATCACATAGTTCAGTCATGCAACCACGGCTTAAAAAGACTAATCACTAAGTTCATAAGTAAAGAATTTCCCTTCATAGAATTGATGCTCGATAATTAAATGCGTCTCAAATCATATAAATCTCTTGGGGCTAATTTACTGTTGACTCGTTTCGAAAGATAATTCCTCTGGCATTAACTCTCATTAAACGGGTTTTACAAGGATTTCGACAAATACTGAATACTTTTTAGCTATTCTTCTTTTTCCATTCTTTCTTTTTTTTATGATGAATATACATAGCCTTCGTTGTGCGGCGATTAGTTTCTTAAAAATAATGATTAGGATTAACACACTTCCGGGAATAAAGGGAAAATAAACAAAATCGGGACCGAAAATTGCCAAACATGGCAGCTCGCGGAACGGAAAGGGTTAGCACGTAGTCATTTATCTCATCCTATTTCTCCACTTGCATTTAAATTCATTTTTCTTCTCGCTCTCAGCT
>BOPN01003734.1:134803-139803 GCA_017312705.2 Penaeus japonicus | reverse complement strand
TGGCAAAGAGGTTCCTGGCTTTTGTCTCCGTCTCTCTTATCTTCTAAGATGCTTCCGGCGGGATGCTGGGGACAGAACACGTCGTTATCACTTACCTCATTTCTAGTGCATATCCATTTACCTTGCATTTGCATATAGATAGTCGTAATACGTTAGAACATTGAGCTGTTGCCCTGTAAGAAAGCGAAGTGGTGAGGCGAGAGAGACAGAGAGAGAGAGAGAGAGAGAGAGAGAGAGAGAGAGAGAGAGAGAGAGAGAGAGAGAGAGAGAGAGAGAGAGAGAGAGAGAGAGAGAGAGAGAGAGAGAGAGAGAGAGAGAGAGAGAGAGAGAGAGAGAGAGAGAGAGAGAGAGAGAGAGAGAGAGAGAGAGAGAGAGAGAGAGAGAGAGAGAGAGAGAGAGAGAGAGAGAGAGAGAGAGAAAGAGAGAGAATCAGAGACACATTGAAAGAGATTAAGTATGCACGTCTTAGCATATGCATATGGATGTGTGACTCTGAATGTATGTACATTTTATGTGATAATATTTGTGTGTGTGTGTGAACAGTATAGCCGACGCGGGAACGAGATGTAGCAGTCGGCGTGCTGTTGATTGTGATGGTGTTAAATGAAGATTGATGATAGTTGATGGTGTGCTGAATACCGTTCCTATTTCGACTGGAGATTGAGAGTAAGCAACCAACAGCACTAGCGCAGGGAGAGACAGGGAGAGGGGGTGGGGTAGTGAGGGATAAGCTATTAAGATCATCCGTCTGAAAACAGTGTGTTCATCCCAATGTTGATTTTGAGAGGAAACTCCTATTATTTGCTAATACATAGCATATTAGCTTTGCTCATTAATTACGCAAAGCAGCTTAGTCACTTGCCTAGACGAGGGTTGTGATTACTTTGTGTCTAACATCATCCTCTGGTAATACATACTGTCTATCATCTATAATGAGTCTGCGATTATCATACCTGAGTAATTCCATTACAGACTTTTACTAAAGCAGAGGAACTGTAATGCATGTTGATACAGTGGATTACGTATGTGTATTTTTTACCCTTGAAGGGATTAGCAAGTTACTCTACTGCACTGTGTAGCTAAGGGCGGGTCCGCTTTAATAAGAAACCTGCCCTGTACCTCGTGTCATTCAGAGAAATGCTAACAAGTAAATGAATTCTGCGTAAAGATAATTAGCGTTATGTCGACTTTCCATCCTTATATTTGTCAATTTTAATAATAGATCTAATGAAGTGAGTTTTATTTTTTTACGAAGGAAAGGAAAGGAAAAAATGAACACTAAGCATCCTCTTATTTCGTAAAAAAAAAAAAAAAAAAAAAAAAAAAAAAAAAAAAAAAAAAAAAAAAAAAAAATATATATATATATATATATATATATATATATATATATATATATATATATATATATATATATATATATATATATATATATATAGATATATATATATGCATACATTCTGTCCTGAAATCTCTCTTTCGCCATCTGCACAACGAGTCTGACCTTTGACCTTGTCTGTCACTTCTACCAAACGATAAACCGAATTCGTTAACATTCCGAACTTAAATCGGTTTGTGAATTTTATGAGGTTCAAACACTCAGCAAAAGGATTATATATCTTTTTTCTTCTGACTTTTAATCTTTATGGAATTCACTGAAATGGAGGAAAAAAAATCATTTCACAATATGATCAACGAGTCTTTTTCCAGATAGGTTTTGTTGGATTAGCGACATACTAGAGATGTTAGTCACAAAAAATGACGATATGACAATTTAAAAATGGATTTATCCTTTTTTATTTGTGAGTGGGCGCGGGTTTTTGCTTTTTTTTCATTTTCTTGTAAAAGCATGCAGTCCTGTATAGACAAAAAAAAAAAAAATATATATATATACATGAATACTCTCACACAATGTACAAGCATCTACGCCCACACAGACAACATAAGAGAATTAGGTTGATAGATGGATAAACTGATAGAAAGATAGACAGTGATTGAGATAGATAGACAGATATGTAGATAGACAGATAGATAGATAGATAGATAGATAGATAGATAGATAGACAGAGAGAGAGGGAGAGAGAAGATAGGGAGAGAGAGAGAGAGAGAGAGAGAGAGAGAGAGAGAGAGAGAGAGAGAGAGAGAGAGAGAGAGAGAGAGAGAGAGAGAGAGAGAGAGAGAGAGAGAGAGAGAGAGAGAGAGAGAGAGAGAGAGAGAGAGAGCAAGAGTATGAGCGAGAGAGAGAACGTAAGAGAGAGAGAGAGAGAGAGAGAGAGAGAGAGAGAGAGAGAGAGAGAGAGAGAGAGAGAGAGAGAGAGAGAGAGAGAGAGAGAGAGAGAGAGAGAGAGAGAGAGAGAGAGAGAGAGAGAGAGAGAGAGAGAGAGAGAGAGAGAGAGAGAGAGAGAGAGAGAGAGAGAGAGAGAGAGAGAGAGAGAGAGAGAGAGAGAGAGAGAGAGAGAGAGAGAGAGAATCAAAGTGTTTTCATGTTATCACTGCTCATATGAAAATATTTCTTTATGAGGAAATCAATTACGCTATAGTAACGGTTTTCAAATCGTATGAATTCTAACTATTATTACCAGTCAAACTAAGAGTTAGTCTCCCTTCATACATACTGTCCACACACACAAGCACGCACGCACGCACTCACTCACACACGCACGCACACACGCACACACGCACACACTCTTTTCCGCTTTTCTACATTCCAGTGACATTTCAGTTGCTTTAGGGAAATTTCATTGCAATTGCGAAGATAAGGACTTGTTTCCATTTACTTATTTTCATTCATTTATATATTTCCTTACTTAATCATTAATTCAAATGAGGAAGAATGTAGAAGATAAATGTGATATGAAATTGTTTTGGAAAATTCTCAGCTACACATGTAGTTTCGCTAAAAGATATATATATATATATATATATATATATATATATATATTTTTTTAAAGCAATTCTCAAGTTATTTTTGAAAACTTGAATTAAAGTCAAAATCATTTTGAAATGTCAGGGTGTTCTTTATGTAAGATTTCTCATAAATTTGTACGGAAATTCTGCAATAATTTAGAAAAAAAAAGCTACCAGTAACTAGTAATTGTTATAGAATAGAATATAGGGTTGATTGTCAGAATGAAATAACTGCTTAGAAATAACAAAAAAGTTGACAGTTAATCAATATATGCAAAAAAATGATATATAAATAAGTACTCAGGTAAACTAATTGAAATTTAAAATAATGAAAACTGACAGCATTAAGAATGTTAACATCCTAACTTTAGACAGCAATGCAGAACACAATAATTGCTCGAATAATCGTAAAAAAACTATCGGTCATAACAATTGAAGCTGGGATGAATTTAACTCGAAATATAAAGCAATTAAAACGCACAGAAAAATTACTCTGTTGTCACATTAGAAAGATTCAATACACTACTGTATTAACCTTTTTTTTTTTTTTTTTTTTTTTTTTTTTTTTACGGTCATGTCCGGATAAATAAGTGCTCCCTTCACTCGAATTTACTGTTGCAACATATTGAATCTAACTTGCAATAACTACGAACAATTGATCATGCTGTCGAGAATATGTTTGGAATATTGTTTTGTTAAGGAATATTTAAAACGTTTATAAGTAAATGGTGATAAAGGTTACAAGAAGAATAATGATAATAAGGATAACAACACCAATGAGAGTACTGACAATTATGGTTCTGATGGTGATGACGATGGTAATGATAATGTCAATAATGATAATGATGATATTAATGAGAGGGATAATAATGATGATGATGATAATGATATTGGTGATGGTAATGGTGATGAAGATAATAACAAGGATAATGATAATAAAATTGATAATAATGATGATAATAGTGATAACAAAGATAATGAAAAATGATGACGATACTGATAATAGGGATGATAGTAATGATGATGATAATGATATTAAAGTTAATAATATCAATGGTGATAATAATGACAATAATGATAATGATAATGATAATAATAATAATGATAAGAAATGATGACGATGGTATTAATGATAATGATAATGATAATGATAATGATATTGATGATAATGATGAAAATGATGACTATAATTATGATAACACTGATTATGATAATAATAAGAATAATTATGAGGATAATAACAATGATAATAATGAGAATGATAGTAATAAGAGATAGTAATATGATAATAATGATAATAATTACAATAGTAATAATGATTGTAGTAATGATAATAATCTGATGATAACAGTTATAACAAGTAATAACAGAAATAATGGTAATAGTTATAATGATTACAGTAATAACGACAACGATGATGATAACAATGATACTAATGATAATGAAAAAAACGTAATGATAATTACAATATACAAGAAAAGGATGATAAGGAGGATAAAATAATATTGATAATAATGGTAATAATGATATCGATTATATCAATGATAAGAAATGACAATTTTAATGATAATGATAATGAAAGTAATGGTAAAAATACTGAAAATAATGACAATGATATTGATGATGGTAATAACAATAATAAGGATAATAATGATAATAATAGTAATGATGATAATAATGATGGTAATCAAATAATGATAATGAACGTGATAGGAATGATAATGAGAATGTTAATAATTATCATTATCTTTATTACGTTCATAAAAATAATGATAATGATGATAACGATAATATAGAAATTATGATGATGATAACGATATTATAGAAATTATGATAACGAAAATAATAATTACAATAATGACGATCATCATAAAAATGAAAATCAGATTATAACAAAAATTAAAATGATGATAATAAAATGATAATAATAGTTATAATGATGACAATGATAATGACAGTAATGATGATAATGATGATACTATCAATATAATAATGATAATAATGATACCCATTAAAAATCATACACATCTTGACGAAAAATAAAAGAAACAATAAAAACGAATAAACAACCTCCTACAGAAACAAACAACGAAAGA
>BOPN01003734.1:117303-127303 GCA_017312705.2 Penaeus japonicus | reverse complement strand
ATGAAGCGCCATGCGACTGGACGCCTCCATGGCCGCTGGGGAATCCAGCGAAGGATGTACGATGACCGCCTGACGAGACGCGTGCAAAGGATCCATGGCCACCAAGGGATCCTCTGCTGGAGTAAGAGCTTCCAAAAGATCCTCCCCGTGAGCCAGAGTGACCTCCATGGGAGAAACTGCTTCCAGACGAACCATGGGAGAAACCAGGGTCCGCCATGGCACCCAGCAGGAGGGCGGCGCTTACGGTGACAAACAAGAGCTTCTGAAATGACACCAGATTATGGAATTCATCAGTGAACACAAATATGCTAATGACGACATTGACGTTGATAATGGTGATGAAAATGATCTTCATGATGAACATTATGTTCACTGGTAGTCGGAAATGAAAATCGATCAGTGATAGAGGGAGCCCTTACCATGATCAGCTGAGAGAGCGAACTGACGAAAAAACATATGTTCGTGCCTTATATACTGTCCTTACCAAGGTCAGTCCGCTTTACAGTGACGTTGTCATGTCCATTAATTTTTTATTCACCTTGGATGACACTGAAAAACGGTATGTGTATGTGTGTGTGCATACATGCATGCTTTGCATACTCGTACACACCCAAGATGCACATATATATATGTGCATATATATATATATATATGTATATATATATTTGCACTTTCTTTCCAGATTTCAAAACTCAACCAACATCTGAATTTTCTTCGTAGGGAGAGAATAGATTAAAAAAAATATTGTATTATTATAAATACTTTTACTGGATACTCCGAACGATTTCTAATTCAGTATCAAATGGATATAAGAACTGCCAGAGCTTTTTATGGGGATATTTTGTCATGCCATCATATTTAGTAATAAAATGGAAGACCTGCAAGTCATTTCATATTAACAAAAGTAGTACATCAACCAACACTTACAAAGAAAAGGTCTAGTAAAAACACACAGTCTCTGATTATTTGAAACACTGCAAGTTAAGGTATATCATAAAGAGAGAGAGAAAAAAAAAGAAAAGAAAAAAAGAAAGAAGTAGAAAAAAAAGGAATATACGGTAAAAAAGGTAAAAAGTTATGGACGTTCAGAAGCGATACAAAATACCATAATGGAAGGGGGGAATGTGGCAGTAGATATGCATATGAGACTCAAATGATATACAAGTTCGTGAGTTTGAGGACTGGGCGGGTTCAACTTTATGACGAAGGGTAGAAAGTTGTTGAGATTAAATGTGTTTGCTTTTGTGCTTGGCGCTTGTGGAAAAGGGAGAGAGAGTGAATAAGGGAGGTTTTAGGGCAGTGATCGGAGATAGACAAAAAGAGATATTTGCTTTGATAACAACTTTAGTTGTGCGCTCACAGCTACAGGGCAAAATAACTATTAATGAACACACACACACACATATATATATATATATATATATATATATATATATATATATATATATATTCTATATATATATATATATATATATGTGTGTGTGTGTGTGTGTGTGTGTTTGTGTGTGTGTGTGTATGTGTGTGTGTGTGTGTGTGTGTGTGTGTGTGTGTGTGTGTGTGTGTGTGGTGTGTGTGTGTGTGTGTATATATATATATATATATATATATATATATATATATATAAATATATATATATATATATATATATATATATATGTGTATATATACATATATATGTATATATATATATATATATATATATATATATATATATATATATATATATATATACGTATATATATATATGTATGTATATATATATATATATATATACATACATATATATATATATATATATATATATATATATATATATATATATATATATATTCATATATATGTGTGTGTGTGTGTGTGTGTGTGTGTGTGTGTGTGTGTGTGTGTGTGTGTGTGTGTGTGTGTGTGTGTGTGTGCGCTTTTATATTTATTTATTTATATATATACATATATATATATATATATATATATATATATATATATATATGTGTGTGTGTGTGTGTGTGTGTGTGTGTGTGTATATAGAGAGAGATGTGTGTGTGTGTGTATGTGTGTGTGTGTATGTGTGTGTGTTTGTGTGTGTGTATGTGTGTGTTTGTGTGTGTGTTTGTGTGTGTGTTTGTGTGTGTGTGTGTCATGCTTTTTACTCATAGCATCACTTAACTATTTCTTTTCCATATCATGTCTATTATAATTATCGTTATCATTGTTGTTTATGTTGTTGGTGTCCTTAGTATGATTTCATTACTTTTTATGGTGACTGTTATTGACTCACCTGAATAACGTTCCGCTCGGTGTATTTTGGTGATCAGAGAGATGAATAACATGAGGATGACATTCCCGAAAGAATAAAAGGAAATAGAATGGAATGGCGATGAAACTAAAAAGTATTTCGCCAAGCATTTTGTTTTACGTAAGAGGAGCCAAAACAAAGTGGAATAAAGAAACTACCTAGCCGTTGCCATAGTAACCAATAAATTCTAAAGCGGTGAGACAAACGAGTAGAGTCTCCTAATAAATTTTGAATGCAGGCGGGATATATCGCTTAGCAGTGAGGGAATACGTGAAGTATGGGGGAATTGTGAAGTAAGCTTGAACATCGATTGGATTAGAGCTTTTAAGTGAGACAATGCTATTATAGCCTGACGTTTGTCAATTGAGAAATCATACAGACATACAAACACGAAAGTTATAAACTAATGATGTTGCAAATACTGAATCTGATGATACAATTCAATTGTTTACCTGCAGACAATACGAAAATGAAGCGAAAGTCAACTCTAGTTCTAGAACTCAATGAGTGAACAGGATTGAACAAATTAGACCCGAATAATACGGGTATACCTCTTCTCACTCCCCCTCCCGGCCACCCTCTTTAGATACGCCCTAATGCAGCTTCTAGGAATGATTGCCACAAGAAATCTATTTGTAACTTAACACAAATGAGAGAAAACCCGAATTGATAACAAGCATTCAAGGCTTTAATCCCATAAGCAGTATCTACCGTTTGTTGTAACAATCGGCCGGTGTGACAAGGTTTCATAAAAGAGCAATAAAGGATCGAATCACATCAAATCCAATCTTAGCCTTTTGTGCTCCTACATTCCATTTGAAAAGTACGATCGTATTGCGAGGGAAAGTCGGCGAGTGATAACGCGAGGCCTATGGAGAGACGCCTCTTTTGGATCATTTTAAGTCGTGTTTGATGAGAGTATTAATTAAAGAGTCCGACTCTTAGATTCCGAGGGGAGGGGGGGGGGGAAGGGAAGGGAAGGGGTCTGTTTTTCTCTAGTCTCTCCATCGCTCTTTCTATCCTCCTTCTCCCCCCTCTTTCTCTCTCTCTATCTCTTTTTCAGCCTCTCTCTCTTTCTCTCGCTTCTTCTTTTTTTTCTCTCTCTCTTTCTATTTCGCTCTCTCTATTTCTTTCTTTCTCTCCTCAGCCATGATGAAATATTGTTTAAAACACTATAACAGTTACAAAATGATATGCAAGACAAACTATTATATTCATACGTACATACACAAACGAAAAAAGGGAATGATTAGCAGACTGATTAGGGCATTCGATATAACATGTTTCGATATTCGCTCCAAACAACAGTAAAAAGGACAAGCATCCACATCCGTTATTCTCGTCAGCAATTGCACTAAACAAACAATCATTCGTAAGAAAAAGAAATGAAAAGCAACAGTCTGTGATTCTTCTTATTCATTTTTTTCTTTGGCTTTACAGTAGGATATATTTCTTCATTACTTTCGTACGTCTAACAAGAAAAAAACCTACGTTAGATGAATGTATTGATGATAATTACGATGAAAAATTGGAAATGTTTTGCTTTAAATATCAGTGGCTGTGCATCTCCTCGTATTTCCTCCCTCCTTCCCTTTCTCCCTCTTTCTTTCTTTCTATTTCTCTCTCTCTCTCTTTCTCTATCCCTCTCTTTCCCTCGCTCTCTCTGTCTCTCTTTCTCTAATGTATGTAGATAAAGATGTTGACATTAATAAAGAGATCCACAGATAATCACACACACACACACACACACACACACACATACCCATGCAAGCAATGGCATTCCTCTCAAGAAAATCCCTTAATACCGATTCCTCCACAAAGTTTTTCCTCCGTTTCTCTTCTTCCTCCTTTCCTATTTTTCTTCCATTCCTCTTTTTTCCTCCGTTCCTCTTCTTCCTCCTTTCCTATTTTTCCTCTTTTTTCCTCCGTTCCTCTTCTTCCTCCTTTCCTATTTTTCCTCTTTTTTCCTCCGTTCCTCTTCTTCCTCCTTTCCTATTTTTCCTCTTTTTTCCTCCGTTCCCCTTTTCTCTCCGTTCCTCTTTTTCCTCCGCTAATCCCAACAACCACACTAAACTGCCAATGACCCCAACAAGCAGTGTCAATACCATTTAACACTGGAAGAAAACACGAGGTACGTCCCTTGCAATCTGGTTATAACAGAAAGAACAACATAGTGTACTGAGGTAACTATGTGACTGTAAATAATTTCTTTTGGTCAACATGTCGCAAAAAATTCGGCGATTGAACTTGTTGTGAAGTGAGTTTTTTCTTTCTCGTTATATTTTTTTCGAATTAAAATTAAATTAAAAATTATTTTTTGATATACAAGTGTGAAGCAATAGTCTGTTCTTTTAAACAAATGTCATTTTTGAAGATTAACATTTACGATTCTTGGTCAAAAGCAACAACACTAATGGAACAACAGCATTATCTAAGCCACACAAATAAAATCGTAAAGACTGATGACACGAGAAAATAAAAGCAATTGCACAAAGAATGACAGACAGTCATTTGATAATCACGCAAAGCAGGGATCAGGTGTTCTGTTGGAGGCAGTGCTTATCATTTTCATCTCAATTAAAATGCGACAAGAATAGCTTTGATTATCCGAATTAATCCGAGAAACAAGTGAAGGAAGGACTTAAAACGAATGGAACACACCTACACACACACACACACATACACACACGCAATCACTTACACACTCACTTACACACAAACACACACACACTCTCACTCACACACACACACACACACACATATATATACATAGATAGATAGATATATGTATAGATACATAGATGCATAATCTCGCACACACAAACATACAAACATACTAAAGCACCACCAATAGCAAACGAGAATCTGGGTGCTATATATTGCATGATCAAATGAATCGAGCATAAGCAGCTGGTCTTCTCAGAATCTTTGAGTGCACTGGTAATCTGAGCCCTAGTTTCAGATTGTATCACACACACACAAATAGATCGATGGATATAGATACTATATAAATCTGTGAACTATACGATTTACTACAACAATATTTAGTTATGAGTAATGATATATATACATTGATATATATCTTTGATTGGATACTTCAGTCAAATATATATTGATATATATATTTGACTGGAAGGCGATCATCATAGAAAAAAAAATCCTTTTCGGTTTGTTTACATGTGCAAAAATACACTCAATTTCATAAAACATAAGACACGCACAATACTTGGGAGTTGTATGCACTACAGCAAAGGCTTCGAACTTTATTCACGAAAAGGTATCGGGAATATACGCGTTTCACAATCTCGTTCTCTATCTTTCTCTCTTTTCATCTCTCTCTCTCTCTCTCTCTCTCTCGCTCTCTCTCTCTCTCTGTCAGTGAGACATGTCCTAGGACGTCCTCGATATTAGGTGGTCCTTCCACATAGTCACTTTGAGGAGGAAGGAAAAGTGGGCCAGAAATCTGTCATTAACCCAGGTCGTGCGAAGTCAGGGGTATTCTTGCTAATTCTTGCCTTCTTGCTAATCTTACACTCACGCTCACGACACCCTGGCTCCAACCGCTCCAACCTCCAGAGCGGCCTCCTCGGCGACGGACCTGGTCAGACAACCACTGACCCCACCGGTCAACACCGGCTTAGGTCGCCTAAGAAAAGGTCAAGTCACGCCAAGGCGTCCAGCAACCCTCCCCACCTCCCTGTCTCCACATTCTCTCACTTTCCCTCTATCTTTCTCTCAGCCTCCTTCCCTTTCTCTCTAGTTTACTGCCACTATTGGACAAAAAATCAACATTAAGATAGAGATACATACCCTTCCATAGTCAGGTTAACGATAAGGAAGAAAGCGAGTCACGATCAGGCACGAACAGACTTGTTCAGGTGGAAAAGAAAAAAAAAAGTGTAACATAACTAACAACTTTCAAACCCCTGCTAATTAACTGATGTAAAAAAATATTCTATAATGATTTACTTTGATGTTTGCATGTTTTATGAAGTCTGAGTCATTACCATGAGTTTCATTTTTACTCGTTGTGTCGACTATTCATTAATTACATATTTTATAGAATAAGAAATACCGTCTTCTTGCATATCTATTCATTACGGGAAAAAGTCTGCGAAGCTAAAATTTCACAAATGTGTATAGATATTAGGACTGATATCCAGTTGAATAGAGAGGGAGAGAGGGAGCAATTATATGAATACACATATATAAGTACAAACACACACTTATACATTCAGACATATATATATATATATATATATATATATATATATATATATATATATATATATATATATATATATGTGTGTGTGTGTGTGTGTGTGTGTATATATATATATATATATATATATATATATATATATATATATATATATATATATATATATATGTGTGTGTGTGTGTGTGTGTATGTATATATATATATATATATATATATATATATATATATATATATATATATATGTATACATATACACACACATATATTATCATAATCATCATCGTCAGCCTGTATCATTCCACTGCAGGACGTAGGCCTCTCTCAGTCTTTTCCAGTTATTCCGGTGTTACGGTCTCTGATTCCAGTTTACTCCTGCGAAATTCGTTATTTCATTCCGTCATTGGTCTTGCCCTTGGTCTCTTTGTGCCGTGTATTCTGTTCTGTTATTTTCTTTGTCCATCTGTTGTCCTGTCTCCGATATATATGTCCTGCCCACTGCCAATTTTTCTTTTATCCTCTACTTTTGTTTGTTGCCTAATCCATGTGGCTCTTTTCCTGTCTCTTAAGCTAACTCCTAGCACAAGCCTTTCCATTCCTCTTTGAGCACTTACTAATTTCCTCTCAAGTACTTTGATCATGGTTCATGTTTCTGACCCATATTTTATGATGGGGAGGATACATTGGTTAAAAACCTTTCTCTTTAGACATAGTGGCAGACAACCTCGTAATATATTACTATGTGTACCGAAGGCACTCCAACCTAGCCTGACTCGTCGTTTTATTTCGGCTTCGCAAGATGTACTCATCTGGATGAGTTGCCCCAGGTATACGTACTCGTTTACTGCTTCTAGTACCACGCCCCGTTTTTGTATTTGCTTAACTGGGGTTGTCCTGTCTCTCGGCTGTTGAACATGATTTTAGTCTTTTTCATGTTCATTTTAAGGCCAATCTCCAGACTTTCACTATTCAAATCGCTTAGTAATTGTTGCAATTCATTTGTTGACTCGCCGAAAAGAACAATATCATCTGCAAAACTTAGATTGCTTAAGTGTTCATCCCCTATTTTAATCCCTTTCTCTTTCCAATCTAACTTCTTGAATACTTCCTCCAAGCAAGCTGTAAACAGCTTCGGTGAGATGGTGTCGCCCTGCCTAACACCCTTTTTTATTGGTATTTTATTGGTTTCTGTGTGTATTTTGATGGTCGCTGTACCATCTATATATATCCTCTAATAATCTGAAATATATTTCGTATACTCCATGTATACGAATTGCATCTAGTACTGCTGCTATTTGTACCGAATCGAAAGCCTTTTCGTAATCTACGAATGCAATGCACAGTGGCTTCCTATATTCGTTTATTTTTTCTGTTATTTGGGTTAGTGTATGGATATGGTCTGTAGTTAAGAATCCGCTGCGGAACCCTGCCTATTCCCTGGGTTGTTTTGATCTAATGTATCGGTGATGCGAGCTGTGATGATTTTTGTGAACAGTTTATAGATGACTGAAAGGAGGCTTATAGGTCGGTAATTCTTTAAGTCTTTTGTGTCCCCCTTTTTGTGTATTAAAATTATTTTTTGCGTTTTTCGAGGATTTCGGAGTTTTACCGACGCTTAGACATGTGTTAAAAAGATTGACTAGTTTTACTGCCGCAATCTCTCCTGTATCTTGAATAAGATCTACACTAATGTCATCCTCTGGTGTTTTTCCTCTTTTCATGCCTTTTAGTGCTTTTTTTTGCTTTTTCTACCGTAATGTTTGGGACGTCTCAAATTGTTGTGTTTGTCTCCGTACGTGGTTGACCGTTTGAGTAGTATAAATCGCAATGAAGTCTTCTACTACTTTGATAATTTCATTTCTATTGCATGTCACCTTTCCCTGGGTTTCTTTACGGCAAACATTCGGTTTTCCCCTATTCTGAGCCACCTCTTTGTTGTCTTGAGGCTGGTGCCGGAAAGCAGAGCTTCATTTATTTTTCGTATGTTAAATTTGCGCACATCTTCTTTTTTCTTTATCTATCTATCTATCTATCTATCTATCTATCTATCTATCTATATCTATATCTATATCTATCTATCTATCTATATATATATATATATATATATATATATATATATATATATATGTGTGTGTGTGTGTGTGTGTGTGTGTGTGTGTGTGTCTGTGTGTGTGTAAGTATGTATGTATGTATGTATGTATACATATGAATGGGTTTTCTTTGTGCTTTTAGATTTAAAGATTCTAGAAAATATTTGTTTTCTACATTAGCAAAGGATAAGGAGGGAATACAGTCTCACATAAACTATCTATCTATCAATCTTTTTGCGCATGTTCATACAAAAGTGTGTGTGTCTATCTTTCACAGTGTCCTGTCTAGATTTCCTATACAATTCCAACAAGATATAGGTATCCTAATATGTCTACAAGCTCGTGAAAGGACTTTGGCAAAGAAAAAAGAGCTAGCAATAAATATGAACTCTACTGTGGAGAATTTCATCTGAATTTTGAAGAGTTAAATACTTGAGTGTTTCATCTTGACCCAGTTCATTTAATTGACTCATTTTTCAAATATTTGCTATTTTTATTCAACATGAAATTGTTTGCTCATTTACTCATATATATATGATTGAAGGAATAAACAAATAAATGCGTGTGTGAGTATATTTGTGTCTGTATATATAAACATATATATATTGATTCATGTATAAGAATCTCTCTTTCTCTCTCTCTCTCTCTCTCTATATATATATATATTTATCTATCTATCTATATATATATATATTTATCTATATCTATATCTATATCTATCTATCTATATCTATCTATCTATATCTATCTATCTATATCAATATCTATCTATCTATATCTATCTATCTATATCAATATCTATCTATATATCTATCTATCTATATATCTATCTATCTATATTTATTTATCTATCTATCTATCTATCTATGTATTTATTTATTTATATATATATATATATATATATATATATATATATATATATATATATATATATATATATATACATATATATATTTATATATACATATATACGAAACGAAACACACTAGTAAGAAAAATCAAGGATACGTATAATTCTTCGTGCTAATCCACACGCCTTGTTTAATAGCAGAAAATGTCACAAGGTAATTATGCACGACGCCTCTTTTGAATATGCATTAAGGTCTACCGCACGAAACTTTTCTCGGGAACCAACGTGCGGGCCTGTACGAGTGTCTCGTAATAGTCATAGTTACGCGTGATTTCTTTTTTTATTATTATCACCGTTTTCGTTATTTTTATTTTTAGCATCATCACTTATTATTATAATGATAATAATTATTAATATCATTATAATAATTATTATTGTTATTGTTATTATCAATATTGTCACTACATTTATCATTATCATTATCATTACAAATATCATTATAATCATCATTGTTATGAACATCAATGTTTTTAATTCCATTATTGCATCAC
>BOPN01003734.1:109803-112303 GCA_017312705.2 Penaeus japonicus | reverse complement strand
AGAACTGTGGTTCGGGATAACAATACTTTGATAGAGCTGTCGGGATTATGCTGTGACATTATGAAGGTTAAACAATAGCTTTTTATCTTTGCTGAGCCTGGTTAGTGTCGACATGTTACCATTTTGGCATCTCCCCCCCCCCCTTCACACACACAAACACAAAGTATTTCCATTTGATTCTCATGTGAGCTCAAAATGTTGCCTAGACAGGCCTCCAAGGGACAATGTTTTATATATATATATATATATATATATATATATATATATATATATATATATATACACAAACACAAACACACACACAAACACACACACATACACACACACACACACATATATATATATATATATATTGTAAGGTTGGGATCCTCCTCTCCCCTCTCGCTCCTGTCCTCATCCTGCAACCTGTGTCCTGTTCCTGAGACCTGCACCCTAAGCCTGTAACCTCTGCCTGTCCAGTGCCGCGCATCATCACCCTGTTCCACGCATCCTCACCCCCGTGTTCCTCGCATCCTCACTCCCTTATTCTCACATACCTAGAGCTCTTCCTTCCATTTCCCACCGTCGCTTATCAAATCCTCTCTCCTTTCTATCCATTCCTGTTCCTTTCCACAGGTCCATCATGAAGACCCACCACTGTCGTCTGAGGCTACACACACCCACACACATACGCACACACACACATGCATATACATATTTTCCACATTAGTGTCTTAGCTTCCTGTACTTTCCTTTTGGCATCCCCTTTTATGTTTTTGTTTTAATTTGGTTCCCTTCGTTTTATTTATTTTATTCATTTTTTTCAAATTTTAAGTAAAGGCTGTCACAGTCCATCTCAAGTGGCTTGTTAATGTAATCAGATTTTATCATTACGTTACATCACCTTCGGTTTCCTTGAATTTATCTTTTATTACCTTTATCCTTTTTTATATAATTTCATTTACTAATTGGCAACTGTATGTTTACCTTTTTGCGTTTTTGCAACGTCTTGCGGCGTTCCTTTACTTTCGACTGCGACTTTTTTTGTTTTGATATTTTAGGTATGCAGCTGGTTAGCTCTCCTTAATTTTATGTGTTATATTTTACCCTATTTTATTATCTTTAATGTTTTCATCCGAGCCTATTGATATAATTTTGCTTATCTTTTATATCTTATAAGTTTTTTAGCCACAAAAACCTTTAAACATTTCATTTCATGTTGTTTTAGCTTAATGTATTTTACGTTAGAAATCCTAACACAGAAATAAATATCATTATTGTCTGATTACATGATATTAGTAAATGTATGTCCCAAGTACAGGGTTCGCAAACCCCCTCAACTATGAAAACGAAGCCCGACTTTGGTGTGGCCAATACCCTTCCTAAGAGACAGCCTGGAGTGCCCCAGCCGGAAATCATCACAAAAGTGACCTATGAGCCCTTATTTCTTTACATTACTTGCCTTAAATAGGAGCTGGAATGGCTGTAAATCATTTATAGTGATCACATCTGGAACTGCTTCAGATAATAACTTTGCTTTATCGTTGCTCTTTTATCACAGTCGCTTTTTGAAATTAGTTTTGCTTTTTTATTTACGATTATCACTTTTATTAAAATTGATGCTGCTGGCATTACTACTAATGTCACTTTTGCCATAATTTTGTTATTACTTCTCCAACACGTAACCTCTACACTGGCACCAGAGTAATCGAATCTGGGAGGGGATAATTGTTTTTCTTTGAGGGACCAAACGGGGCCCAGTTCAAGCCCCTAAGCCGTCTATCGGGGTCCCTTGTGGTCACATAACCCTTACAATATATACATATATATACATATGTACAATTATGCGTGTATATGCATACACACATATGCATGTACATATATATATATATATATATATATATATATATATATATATATATATATATATATTTATATATATATGTATATACATATACATATATACACATATACGTGTATATGCTTACACAAACACACACACACTCACACACTCACACACGCATAAACATACATACATACATACATATATATATTATATATATATATATATATATATATACATACATACATATATACATGTATGTTAATCTTACAAGCCATATCAATGTCCTATAGGATCCCAGTCTACCATTCTCTCTCCTCCCTCACCTTCGTTTCGTAACCTTTTCCCCTTCTCCATCACACTGTCTTCATTCCACCTTCATCTCCCCCTTTTTCTCTATACGGGTAGAGGAATAAGGGGGAGGGAAGTTCGTTAGAATGGCAGGATTCGTTAATTTAGTCCAATAATAAATAATTATGATAATAATTGTGGTTTTGATATGATAATTTAGATGATAACAAGAACAAAATTTATAATAATGAGCAATGGCTTTTGCTCTGTTTGCAATGGTTAATTAGCTAATTTGCTGAAGTTGAACGGTCAATTGTAAACTTTTTCATTATATGGATGGGTTTGGTTATGTTGGGGAAGTTTTTCTTCTTTGTTGTCGTCTTCAGA
>BOPN01003734.1:87303-99803 GCA_017312705.2 Penaeus japonicus | reverse complement strand
GAGAGTTTGACAGACAGACAGACAGTGAAAGAAAGAGAGAGAGAGAGAGAGAGAGAGAGAGAGAGAGAGAGATTGCAAGAGAGAGAGAGAGAGAGAGTGAGAATTATATAGAAGGCTATATACGATATTGAATACAAATAGATCAAGTACATTAATCATATGACTGGTTGCACTCCTAGCCAGCGAGGCAATCGCCGGGTCAGGTCAGGTCAACTTTGATTGATAGGTACTTCACACATGGTTGCCTTTCCAAGTACCTTAGACTCTCAAAACGAGCTTAATTCCTCAATTGCCACGCCCCGTACATTCCAGACTACCTTCCCGCGTTACTACCGTTGGGGACGGCGGATGCAAACCCCGTCCATATAAGCAGGATGTTTGGAACATACCGACAGACCGGGAATCGACTACGCTACTGCTGACACCTGATTTCTCCGCCTGTTTATACGTGTTGTGATATTGTTTATTGCTGTGACCACTGTGCTGTGATAATGTTTATTACTGTGGTCATTGTGCTGTAGTGAATATTTCTATCGTGCAACATAACGGCAGACTATCTGCGTTATGGAATAAACCTGTAATGTTCAAACCCTGTGTCTGGCATCACTACCTTAATTGTGCTGGGTTCTTAGTTACGACAGACTAAGACAACCCTCACAACTGATGGCAGCGGTGTAAACCTCACAACTGGTGCCATCCGGTGGTGCCACGATTTTGCTGGTATCGGACTCAAAACACCGAAGAAGCCGCTACGCCGAACGTTACCATTGATATCGCGAGAATGCGCGGAAGTTCCTGCCCGCCCACCCATCCTGTTCTACTGCCACCCTTACAGAATGATGTTAGCCAGGGATAGTGCCCACCTCCTATTTTCTTAAAAATCGTGGACCGCTCGCCACGTACTTACTTTTTTTTTCACTCTCACGTGATCACAGCAGTAAATACAACGCGTCACACAGGGAAGTCAAGGTAAGTCAATGGAAGTGTTGTCCTCCGTGTCTCAATTTCACCCTATTTTTCTCAGACTATTTTTTTTCCACTCTTAATAACCCCTTTTGTCCCTCAGATTTTTTTTTCTCAATGTGTGTGTAACGAAAGATATCTCTGTCGCATTATCTTTGTAATCATGGATATAATTCCCGATTTTTATTTTTTAACGATATATTTTTTTACGTTTGTTTAATTGCATAAATCTTTTTCCGATATATTTCTTATGATTATTTCTTTTTCAGACATTTATTTCAAAGTGCGTGATTTTTATTATTCATATTAATTAGCTGCAATCTAATCTCATTCTCAATTAGTTCATCTCTGGTCTATTTAAAATGGCAAATTTTATTTATCATGCGATTTATTACCTTTTGCTAAATACACACACACAACTCACATAAGATACTCCATCTACCCTTCGCACTTTTGTATTAACCGTTCTTATATTTCTGTCCACAAACACACTTTGACACTACAGATAGATTATCATGGCATATAACGAATATTCATAACCCGGTAGTACGACGTGTGCCACCCATAATAATTCTTTTATCGCCCTTGTTTTGTTGGACATTAAGTAGATAGTTATTTGCATATTTCTCACTTCAACCATATCTTTCCACTAATCCCTAATTCGGTTTTTCATCCCATTTACTCAGTCTCGGCCTTTCACAAACCTCCTCCACGAGAATGAGACTCGGGAGCTTCTTTTTTTTCATTCATCACAACGACCGCTAAATCGGTCATTTATTTTATAGTTATTCCGGGCCTGCCCCGATGTTTGGCTGAGAGAGCCACAACGGTCTTACGAGAAGACGTCTATTGTACCGACCTGTAATACGGTCCACTACGAAGTACCGCGAGTATGGTTACTTTCCGCCCGGCGCAGCTCCGGCAGTTTTTCGGCTAACAGAGCCATGAGTATTGCTCCCTGCAGCAAATTGACCCAGCGTACGGTCACGATAAGAAGAAGAGATACCGCCAGCACGGCGACGTTTTTCGGCCAGGTAGCCACGCCTCCCTTGAAGAACTAATTCTCGGGTAAGGTGACGACCATATCATGGTCACATTAGTAAATACTGTTATATGGAACTTTCACGTGTTAATGATAATTATTAATTCTTTTACTTTCAGATTTCTTAGAATGTCGCACTTGAGCAGTGAATTCCTTTTGTTTTGTGATTCTATTTCTTCTTGCACTGGATTTTAACTTCCCTTCTTACTCCAGGCCTCTCATCACAATTCAAAACATAATGTGCGTTCTCTGAAATCCAACTTGGTATACCCATATCTACTCTTTATATGTAGTATACTTACTCTCATTTTTCAGAACTACTACAGCCAAGGTCACGTGATTTGAATTATCTTGACAATGTATTGCAATATCTTTCCATCTTCCCTGCATATGTTCAATAATTTTCTTTATCAAGTTTTTTCCATCAACATATTCTGATGTTACAATTGTTGCACTGGAATTCATGTCTCCCTTAGTATTCTTTAACAGAGATACAGAGATTGGTTACCATCTTATTACTTACTTGACCCACTCTGCGCCGCAATCTACATATTTCCTGTCGAATGTGTCTGTTAAACTACATGCCGCATCATCTGTCGACATGACGCAGAGAGGAACAAGCAAGTTAAGTTAATCATTACTTCAGTTATCTCTAAGTAATATTTTGATATATGTATATACATGCAACATCTATATGTCTCCACTCCCCACCCTACTATTTTGGCACTGATATTCATCAATGCAATTGTTATGTATACATCGGGCACTACTCTGTGTCTTCATTCCAGGTCTACAAGTTGAAGACGATTCCATCAGAACGGCTTGGCAAATCAGCCTTGTCAACCCTGATGTCCCGACACCGCCATCTTGAGGACCAGCGAACATTTGCAACCGCATGGGTTTCGTTGCACAATCAAGATGTTTGTCCACTCGGAGTGTTGAATCTTCATACTACATTGAAAGAGGGTTATAGTAAAAAGCGTATACTATTTCTCTTATCCCTTGTTTTTGCACTTTTTGCTTATGCATACCTAACATTTTGATGCTATATATCTTTGCAAGTCGAGGATGACTTGGTCAGTAGGTGGCCGAGCGTTGTGAGAATTATATAGAATCCTATATACGATATTGAATACAAATAAATCAAATACATTAATCATATGACTGGTTGCACTCCTGCCAGGGAGGCAATCGCCGGGTCAGGTCAGGTCAACTTTTATTGATAGGTACTTCACACATGGTTGCCTTTCCAAGTACCTTAGACCCTCAAAACGAGCTTAATTACTCGATAGTCACACCTGATTTCTCCGCCTGTTTATACGTGTTGTGATAATGTTTATTACTGTGGTCATTGTGCTGTAGTGAATATTTCTATCGTGCACCATAACGGCAGACTATCTGCGTTATGGAATAAACCTGTAATGTTCAAACCCTGTGTCTGGCATCACTACCTTAATTGTGCTGGGTTCTTAGTTACGACAGACTAAGCAACCCTCACAGAGAGAGAAAGCACACGCGCGCGCGCGCGAGAGAGAGAGAGAGAGATAGAAATTTGGATAGAGAATAAAAACTAAATGAATAAAATCGAACAAATATGGGATCAATGAAAAAACAATCTGTTATGTTCACTTCGGAAACATTTTGAACACAAACGATGAAATTGTTGCGACACTAGCAATTAACGGCATTTATATTGCGTGATGGTTCAAGTTTGATCCTGTAGCCACCCCTTGCAATACGACCGGGAGGTTTTCTCTCTCTTTCTCTTTTATATATTCATTGATCATCTTATCTTTCTCTCTTGTTTTCCTTCTTCATGCCTTTATCCTTCTTTAGCGCTCTTTTCATTCCTTTTTTTCTGTTTAGAAAAAAGGGATAATTGCAACTGAATAATTTCACAATGCAAGAGATATGCTAGTCAAGAGTTGGCGAATGACCCGTGACCTGTCGTGGGAGTTGTCGCGATTTTGGATAATTTGAAGCAGCCCGACGCGGTGTTCTTGTCCTCCTCCGTCATATATATATATATATATATATATATATACATATATATATATATATATATATATATATATATATATATATATATATATATATATGTATATATAAATATGTATATATAGATATATATATGTATAAATAAATATATATATTGTATATATATATATATATATATATATATATATATATATATATATATATATATATATAAATATATATATATATATATATATACATACATATATGTATATATATATACATATATATATATATATATATATATATATATATATATATATATATATATATATTATATACAGTACTGGGAAAATCAATAGACAATTTTTGGGATTCTTCACTTTTTTATCTTTAACACCTCATATCTTCACAAATATATTACATTGCCTATTTTTTGTAATAATGCAGAGAAATCTTTAATCTACATAAAATAATTGATTATATAATGATTATATTATTTTTAAATGATAAGAATCATGTTTTTGGATTGTTACTCGGCTCCTCACAAAATTACCTTGTCCCTCAGCCTTGTGTTCTTAAACCATTTCCACATATATCCAAGTTCCCGGAATTCCGGTTTCCGGTTACTAATCATTATTTATATTACCTAATGTGTGTGCCAATGTCTGAAGATCAATTGACCCATAATTAGTCGTAGAAGTCATTAAGGATAACCTGTTGAAGCATCATGGGCAGAGGAAAAGACTTGAGTCAGGCTGATTTTTCAGCAATCGAAATTTATCTACAAGAAACATCCCTCGACTGTTAAGAAATCACTCATAAAGTTGGTGTATCATTATCTAGTGTGTACAGAGTGAAAAGGAAGATTGAAAATATCGAAAATTACGAGCCAAAACGTATTGGAAAGTGTGGAAGGAAATCCTGTACCACCCCAAGACAGGAGAGAATTCTCGTTGATATGGTAAGAAAAGACCGTTCAAAGTCGTCAAGACAACTAGCAGCTGACTTAGTGGACTATGATGTACAATGTACACCCTCAGCTGTTAGAAAAAAGCTTAATAAGCTGGGTTACCGTGCCTGTAGGCCAACTAGAGTGCCAAGACTAACCGAGGCCATGAGGAGGAAAGGCTGGCTTGGGCCAAGGCACACAGCCACTGGACATCTGATGCCTGGGAAAAGGTAAATATGCATTAAAGTTTGCTGAACTCGTTTTTCTACACAAATTAATTAAAATGACTATTTCTCTAAATAAAATAGCGAATATTTCATGTTTAATTCAAGATGCTGCATCTAAATTGAAAAAAATGTCTTTGTTCCAATTCATGTTTGATGAAACCCACTTGAAGACTGGGGTTTACAAAGCTGTAATTTAAGTTTGAGTGAAAAAAAATCAATTATTTTTTTTGTTTGCATCCAGGTATGTTTCTCTGATGAATCAATGATGGAAATACTAAGTGATGGGCGAAAATTCGTGAGGAGGACGTCAAAAGAGAAGGACCACCCTGACTGTTAGAAGACTGCAGTCAAGTTCCCTTCCAAAGTCATGGTTTGGTCCATCATATCTGCACAAGGTACAGGTCGTTTAGAGATCGTGGATGGCGCTCTGAATCAAGACGGATACCTTAAGATAATAAATAAACGCCTGGTACCCTAATTTCGTGAATGGTTTCCTGACAATAACGGAATATTCATGCATGACGGGGCCCCATGTCACACAGCCAGAAGAGTTTCTAGTCATCTAAAAGATCTTAACATCAAAGTGCTTGATTGGCCTGAAAATAGCCCAGATATGAATCCTATTGAAGGTTTATGGAAAGACTTAAAAGACGAAGTAAGCAAAATTGAATGTACCAACAGAGTACACACACACACACACACACACACACACACACACACACACACACACACACACACACATATATATATATATATATATATATATATATATATATATATAGAGAGAGAGAGAGAGAGAGAGAGAGAGAGAGAGAGATAGATAGATAGATAGATAGATATACATATACATATTTACAGAAAAAAAATTACAGCTGGTTAGATTGATAGATAGATAGATAGACAGATAAAAAGAAAAACGAATATATAGAAGGTTGTAGAAATCGATCGGATGACGGAGCGACTAATGGAGATAAATGTTCAACGTGTATGCGTGCGAATTGAATGGTCCGGTATTTGAATAGAGAGTAAATAAGTTTACACAATTGCCATCACAAATTGGCATTGTATGGTGTCTTGAACCGTCAACAAACACCATAGTCCAGCAGCAACGTCGTAGATTGTGAGCTCCAAACAACAGCAGCTCACTTCAGAGGATAATACCCTCTCTGAATGAAGACTATAAAGGTCATTTCACCGTGTTTCAGTGTTAGTTGAGGCGAAATTGTTTCCGTTGCAACGTGATTAATAACAGTATATTGTATAGTCGAAACTATTTGATAACATAGAGTTTCTAGACTTCAAGAGCTTGGAATGGGGGCGGAGAGGATGGGGGTGGGGGGTGGGGAGAGGGGAGGGGCAGACTCTCTAACCCTGTCATAACCTCCCCGTGTTATACGTTGTTTCGTCTTGCAACTGTGTTGATATCAGATTTGAATAGTTTTTGCCTTTGTTCGTGTACTGTATATAAGCAAATTAGTGTGTGTTGCATACAGTCAACATGATTTGATGCTGTAAAGTAATGTAATTCACTTCAGCCCCATAAAATGAGATGGTTAAATGATGAAATGGTTTTATTATCTATATTGTTCATATTATTTATTATGCTTCTGCTGGATATATGATGTGGTAGTAATAACTACTGAAACTTGCCACTAAGTTTCTGTTTACTTGTGTCGTAATGATACTAGTTTCTCAATGATTCGATATGTGACCTAATTATCATATCAATTTTAATAACTTTCCACCTCTAATCATCCATCAATCTTAATCACATATTCTTTTTAATTCATTTCTTATTTTTCTGGGTGTGGGGGGTTGGAGGGTTGGGGGATGGGGGATGGGGGTAGGGGTGAACCACTTTCATGATCATTCTTTTAATTCTTATCTCACCTGTCATACTTTTAATAAATCACTTGACAGTCTTCATACCCTGGATTATATCTAAAGCGTTTTTTGAAGCCTTTTAATCACGCCAATAAAGGTCAATGACTGATCACCTTTTGGGGTCATTATTGATTTTCGTCTCTCAGGTTAAGAAAAGAAAAAGAATAATAACAAATGAATATAAATAATGATAACAAAAACAAAAGAAAGACAAAGAAAGATAAATATGTACATTTTGAAAGAAAAGAAGAGGAAAAGGGAGAACAGGAGGAGGAGGAAGAAGAAGAAGAAGAAGAAGAAGAAGAAGAAGAAGAAGAAGAAGAAGAAGAAGAAGAAGAAGAAGAAGAAGAAGAGAGAAAGAGAGAGAGAGAACGGAGGTGAGGAAGGAAAAACAGATAAAGAGAAAGAAAAATGGGAATACAATAAGCGAATAATCTTAAGTCAAGAAGAATAAGAAAAAAATATGAAACGAGGAAGATGAAAAAGGAAAAGTAAAAAAGGGAGACAAATAGGAAAAAAAACGAAAAAGGAAAAATAAAAAGAAGTTGAGGGACAATTGAACAAGGAAGAATTAAACAAAGGAATGGCAGAAAGAAAGAAAGAAGAAAAGATACAAATAAAAAGGCGCAACAGTGCTAGTAGCATAAGACGAAAAATGATGAAAAATAAAGATGAAAAAAATGAAAATAAAGATGATAATGATAATGATAATAATGATGATATTAATAAGAATAAAGACAGACTGAAAAAAAATAATAACAGTGATGATAATGGTAATAATAATGACGATAATGATAATAGTAATGATAATAATAGTAATGATGATTATGATAATAATAATAATAATGATAATAATAACAATAATGATAATAATAATAGCAATAATGAAAATGATAATAGAGATGACATAAGAGATAGAGATATTATTGATATGGTAATGAGGATAACGAAAATATTTACTTTAATAATGATAATGATAAGGATGATAGTGATAACTATGATATGAAAATGGAAATAAACATAAAAATATAAATAGTGATAGTTATGATGAAAATGATAATAATAATGATGGTAAAAATGATAACAATATTGATAATGATAATAATGATAACAATGGTGATGATAGTAACCAAAGTTATAGTATTGATAAGAATAATGATAATGATAATAATTATAAAGATAACAATAAGAGTAAAAATTATAATGATAATGAGGATAATGATGATTAGAATAATAACAATGATGATAACAATAATAATCATAGTAATGATAAAAATAATGATGATGATAACAATAATAATAGCAATGATAAAAATTATCTTAGTAATAATAAAAATAATAATCCTAATGATGTAATAATGATAATAGCAATGGTGATAAATATAATGACAATATGAGAATTACAATGATAAGTATGATAACGATAATAATAATAATGATAATCATTGTTATGATAATGATGATAACAATAATAATGAACATTATATTAATGATGATGATGATGATAATAATGATAACGATAATGATATTTATTACAATAATAATGCTGATGATAATGATGATAAAAGTGATGATATTAAGATGGATGATGATAATAATGATAACAGTATTTATTATGATTACAATACAAATGATGAGAATAATGTAGATAATATAAATAATGATGATTAAGATAACAGTAATGATATTATCAATGTTGATAATGATTATGATACTATTCAATAATATTCAGATTAATAGTGGCTGAAATAACAAAAACAATAATGATAATCATCATCAGCATTGTACTAATAATCATGATAATAGTAGTAAAAATAATGATAGTAATCATCAGAATAATAACAGCAATAATATTGATAGGTATAACGATGAAGATAAAGTCGACAATAATAGTAATGAAAATTATAATAACAATATTAGCAGCAATAACGAAGCTGATGATTTCGATGATAATACTGATAATAATAGCAAAACCGAGAATTATAGTAATAGTGATAGTAATAGTGGTGACAAAAGTAATATTAATGGTAATCATCAACATCAACATATTTTTTAATGATTTTACAACCATTCATGATTATCATGATAACAGAAGAATGATAATGATCATAGTGATACTAATAATTACAATCATAATAATGATAGTGATGATGATAACAACAACAATGATAATAATGAAAATTATAATAATGATGATAATAATAATAATGGTAACAATAAGGTGAATCAATAATGATAATGATAATAACAACAACAATAATGATAATAACAGTAGTAATAAGGATGATTTTAATGATAATAAGGGTAATGATGGTATTGACCATACTAATCATGATGATAATGATAATGATGAGGATAATGGTACTGATAGTATTGATTATCATAACTATAAATAAGAGTTACAACAGCAGTAATGATAATGATAATGGTATAATTTCAATAATTGCAAATGTAATGGTAGTAATACTAAGAAGATAATGATAGTGATAAGGATGATGATGATAATGATGATAATGATAATGATGATAATGACAATAATAGTAATAACATTTGAAATGATAATAATGATGATAATGATGGTTGAAATAATAATATTAATTGTATGATAATGATAATGATGATAATCATGATCATCATAATGTTCATAGTGTTTTGGATAATAATGTCAATAATAAAGGCTATAACGATAATGATAATGGTGATAATAATGATAACAACAACAATAATAATGATGATAAAGATGATAATAGTAAAAAAAATCACAATGTTTGCTATAATAATGATAATGAAGATAACATAAATACCAAATACCATTTACATTAATAACATGAAAAAGAAGAGAATAACAATGATAACACAAGACTCACCCATTTTCTCCAACGAATAACCAACCAAACCAAACCAAGGGCACATCCCGTCCCAACCTTCCAACCTTCTAACCATCCAACCAGCCAACCATTCAACCTTCCAGCCTTCTAACCATCCAACCAGCCAACCATTCAACCTTCCAGCCTTCTAACCATCCAACCTTCTAACCCTCCAACCTTCAAACCATATAACCGTTTAACTATCCAACCATTCAGCCTTCCAACCATCCAACCTTCCAACCATCCAACCTTCTAACCATCCAACCTTCCCCGCCAACGAGCTACATAGCACGACGCATGAACACTGACCGTTGTACACGCGCGGAATGGAACCCTGTGCTCGAACAATACGCCTTGCCATTATCGCTTCATCCTGTGTGAACATTTTATGAACATTTTGTGCAGTTCCTTAAAAATCATCGCTCAAGGAACAGAGACAAGGCAGAGACGCTCTTGACGGCCAACAAAGACCCTTGTAGAGAATAATGGACCGCTTTGTGTAATATACTAAGATGAAGGGAGTGCAGAGAAAGAGATGGAGAGGGGGAAGAATGGGCGTGTGTGGGACGAGAGAATGACAGAGGGAGAGAGAGAGTGAGAAGGAGAGTGAGAGAGAGAGAGAGAGAGAGAGAGAGAGAGAGAGAGAGAGAGAGAGAGAGAGAGAGAGAGAGAGAGAGAGAGAGAAACAGAAAAGAGGTAGGAGAGAGAGAGAGAGAGAGTGAGGGAGAAACAGAAAAGAGGTAGGAGAGAGAGAGAGAGAGTGAGAGAAGAAGAAGAAGAAGAAGAAGAAGAAAGGGTAGACAGAGACATACAGAGAAAGAGAGAGAGAGAGAGAGAGAGAGAGAGTGAGGGAGAAACAGAAAAGAGGTAGGAGAGAGAGAGAGAGAGTGAGAGAAGAAGAAGAAGAAGAAGAGAGAGAGACAGAGAGAGAGAGAAAGAGAAAGAGAGAGAGAGAGAGAGGTGGGGAGAAGGAGACAACAGAGAAATACACAGAGGGAGGGAGACAAGAACATATATATTTATAGAGAGAGAGTGAGTGAGAGAAGAGAGAGAGAGAGAGAGAGAGAGAGAGAGAGAGAGAGAGAGAGAGAGGACGACAGACACGGACAAATAAGCGAAAGTCATATAGACAAAGTGGGAGGTAAATAGAAATGCATGGAGATACAGTGAAGGATCGATATCAGTCAGGCATAAATGCTTGCTTCAATATACTGAAACTATAAAATAAAGAGCATTATTCACAGCATCAGGTATGCGTTGTCGATTTATTGACTGACTGAAGTATGTGTTCTGCGATGTATGTGTCAGACATTGTTTCACGGCATATAAACGACATATAGAGATAATTTCTTTCTCTCTCTCTCTCTCTCCCTCTCTCTCTATATATATTTCTCTCTGTCCATCTGTCTCTCCCCCCCCCTCTCTCTCTCTCTCATATATAAATACATACATAAAGAGAGAGAGAGCAAGAGAAAGAGAGAGAGAGAGAGAGAGAGAGAGAGAGAGAGAGAGAGAGAGAGAGAGAGATAAAGAGAGAATGAGAAAGAGAGAGAGAGAGAGAAAGAGGCCACCCACCCGCAGCAGGAGGTCAGAGCTCAACAGAGGTCAGAGCTAATCAAGCCAGAAGCCCATAAACAAGTCCAGCATTAAGGTTGGATTCCTCCTGGGCTCACCTCCCGTGCATATTCTAACCATAGAGGGCATCTATACTTCCCGAGGGCCCACTACAACAATGGTTTATGTTGCAATCAAGGATATTTACAGCGGGCGTGTTTCTTTTTTAGCGTTAGCCATGTGGAACGGAACTTACTAGCGTACTTTGGCATTGTAAGTTAAGGTGGTTGGTCGTATTTGCGTTAACTGGGGAAAGGATAGTGGTATACAACATGGAGCGAGAGTGGGTTTTGCCTAACTGCATGGGAGGAGTTCTCTCTAAATTATTGTTATAGTTTTCTGCTGTTGTTGTTCCTTCTCTTCTTATCTTCACTGATAGAATGATGATAGCATTGATGATATGATGATAATAATGATGATGATAATAATGATACTGATAATAATTATAATGATAATTAATACTAATAGCAATAATAATAATGGTAATGCTAATGATGATAGTTATAGTTGATGATAGTAATAATGATACAAATGATCTGAGTAATGATGATAATGATGATAGCGAGGATAACATGGACTGTATTAATGAGGATAATAACGCAATTAATAACAAAATAAGAGTAACATACATAACAATAATAATAACGATATTAATGATGATAATGATAATGGCAATAATAGTGATAAAGACAATGGTAAGGATAAAAATAATGATAATAATAATGATAATAGCAATGATAAGAATTACAGCACTGTTAATAACATTAACAACAAGAGTAATGTTTATGATAGTATAGTTAACGATGACAATATTAATGATAATTAGGATAATGATAATAACAATAATGATAATGATAATGATAATGTTAATAACAATAATGATAATGATAATAATGATGATGTTGATGATGATAATAAAAATGATGATAATAAAGATTATGATAATAATAATAATAATCATTATACTCTTGATA
>BOPN01003734.1:25000-27500 GCA_017312705.2 Penaeus japonicus | reverse complement strand
GAATTTTCTAAGACATTTCTCGCACAGTTTTAAAAGGAGAAGGATGACTGGGTGGTGTTCCCGAGGTTCTTGCATTGAGAGCGAGGGTGCACTGCAATGAAGTGGAACTTACTTGTTAGATCTTGGCGTGGTTGTTTCTTGGGCTATATCTTGTGTTTGTTTCTCTTCTAATTAATTTCTCACTGGTGTTAAATGTTTCACTTTTTTGTTTGTTTGTTTGTGTTGTTCATTATCGTTATTCTAAAGCACACATTTTTATGCCGTCTATTGATCTTACTTCCCCCTGGTAGCGGGACTTTCTCTCTCTCTCACTAGTCTATTTATAACTGCCTCTATCAAATGCATAATAAAATTCCATATATTCGGCGAAAGAGAAAAACGAGATTTGAATAACGGCGATATCACCTGCAAAACAGCTGCCGGAATCCCGGTGCATTTTCTTACATAGGGATAACTACCATTTTCCTTTTATCTATTTGCCTTTTTGCTTTTTTCTTCATGCATTTCTTTATGAACCCATTGAAAACGCTACTGGTGTGCTACTTATGTGGCACATCAGATGGGCTTTATATCGGAGCGAGGCAGTTTCATGTTACATATAGCGACCTTTCGTGCTACCTTTCATTCGCTCATTCTAAATCTAGAACCTTTTTTGTGTTTGTCTTATTTTGTATTTTTACTGTATTGTGAGATTTATATGTGTCACATGATAGGTATTTCGGTTTTATGGGAGGACAAAAAACAATTTTTATCATCTTCGTATTCATGTACGTTCGTAAATAAGTACGAAATAAATATACCACAAAGAAGGAAAAGGAAAGGAATAGTTCTGCTGGTATATATATATATATATATATATATATATATATATATATATATATATATATATATATATATATATATATATATATATATATATATATATATTAATGTATCATCATCATCGTCATCGTCTCTGTCTTTTCCAGTCTTTTGTTCTCTGATTCAAGTTCTTTTCTGTGAAATTTGCTACTTCATCATTGGTCTTATCCTTGGTCTCTTTGTGTCGTGTATTTCCCATTCTGTTGTTTTCTTTGTCCACTGTCTCAGATATATATGCTCTGCCCACTGCCACTTTTCTTTATAATGTTCTTAAATGTATCCTCTATTTTTGTTTGTTACCTGATCCATGTGGCTTTTTTTTCCTGTCCCTTAAGCTAACTCTTAACATACGCCTTTCCATTCTTCTTTGAACACTAATTATCTCTCATGTACTTAGGTCGTGGTCCATGTTTCTGACCCAAATGTTATGACGGGGAGGACACATTGGTCAAAAACCTTTCTCTTTAGACATAGTGGCAGGCGACCTCGTAATATATTACTATGTGTACCGAAGGCACTCCAACCTAGCCTGATTCGCCGTTTCATTTCGGATTCGCAAGATGTATTCATCTGCATGAGTTGCCCCAGGTATACATACTCGTTTACTGCTCCTAGTACTTCGCCCTGTATTTGTATTTGTTGACTGGGGTTCAACATTTGAACATGACTTTAGTCTTTTTCATGTTCATTTTAAGGCTAATCGTCAGACGTTCCCTATTCAAATCGCTTAGCAATTGTTGTAATTCATTTGTTGTCTCGCCGAAACGAACATTGTCATCTGCAAGTCTTAGATTAAGTGTTCATCCCCTATTTTAACCACTTTCTTCTTCCAATCTAACTTCTTGAATACTTCCTCTAAACAAGCTGTAAACAGCTTCGGTGAGATGGTGTCGCCCTGCCTAACACCCTTTTTTACTGGTATTTTATTGGTTTCTGAGTGCATTTCGATGGTCGCTGCACCATCTCTATATATATCCTCTAATAATCTACAATATATTTTCTTTACTCTCCGTTTATGAATTGCTTCTAGTGCTACTGCTATCTATACCGAGTCGAATGCCTTTTCGTAATCTACGAATGCCATGCACAGGGGCTTCCTATATTCGTTTGTTTTCTCTCTTATTTGGGTTAGTGTGTGGATATGGTCTGTAGTTGAGAATCCACTGCGGAACCCTGCCTGTTCCCTGGGTTGTTTTCAATCTAATGTATCGGTGATGCGGGCTGTGATGATTTTTGTGCACAGTTTATACATGACTGAAAGGAGACTTATTGGTCGGTAATTCTTTAAGTCTTTTGTGTCCCACTTTTTGTGTATTAAAGTTATCATTTCGTTTTTCCAGAATTTCGGAGTTTTACCGATGCTTAGACATTTGTTAAAATCTCTCCTGCATATTGAATAAGACCTCCACTAATGCCATCTTCTCCTGGTGTTTTCCTCTTTTCATACCTTTTAGTGCCCTTTTTACTTCCTTTACTGTAATGTTTGGAACGTCTCCAATCATTGTATTTGCCTCCGTTCGTGGTTGATGGTTTGAGTGGTATAAGTCGCATTAGAAGTCTTCTACTACTTTGATAATTTCATTTTTATTGTATGTCACCTCTCCATTAGGTTTCTTTACTGCATACTTTTTTTCTATTC
>BOPN01003734.1:5000-7500 GCA_017312705.2 Penaeus japonicus | reverse complement strand
GGGTATATAATTGTCAGTCCATGTAATATAACGGGGTATTTATTACACACGTTCCGATGAAGGCGTTTGTTCTGTATTTTAGTGTATATCGTATATATCGATGTAAGGATCTTTATTTATGTGCGTCTAAATTTATGGTGTAGTGTACAACATATAGTGTGTGTGGATTTGTGTACATATGCGTGCCAGTGTGTGTGTGTGTGTGTGTGTGTGTGTGTGTGTGTGTGTGTGTGTGTGTGTGTGTGTGTGTGTGTCGAGCGCGTGTATATGTCTGAGCGTGTGTGTATGTAAAACGCTGTAATATACTGTATTTTGCTGAACATCTAAAAGATCATATCATGAATTACACGTCACAATCGTCACAATCACAGCGCTTCACATAAACTGCAAAATACGATAGTCTTGGATATGTGTTGAAGATCTAGGGTTATATATATATTTTTTTTGCGTGACAATTTGCAGTTCATTTGATGCTGCAGGTAAGAAAAATAACGATTTTTCTTACCTGCCTATTGTAAATGAGCGCGGTACTTCTGGAAACTTCTTTCCATAAGTTTCATCGCTGAGATTAACAACTGGTCGATTCTGACAATAGATTGATCTGCCTTTCGGATATGAGTTGTGGAATAGAAGCTATGTGAAGATGGAGTCATGCATGATGTAATGATATGAAAGAGAAAAATAGTTGACCTCGGAAAGACACACTCGTATCCACAATGAAATCGGAGGGCAACATTCCATACACACACACACACACACACACAACAACACACACACACACACACACACACACACACAAACACACACACACACACACTCACACACACACACACACACACACACACACTGTTTTCAATCTGCTAAATGTAAAACACATGCTGAAACTGCAACAAATCATTCCTCCCAAATTCACAGTCATTATCTTTCCACTGGCTTAACTCTTGTTTCCCTTGCCTTTGCATTTTTACTCGCCACTAATCAAAGCAATTTGTGCTATGCAGAAATCTTCAAACGATAAGTGGAGGCAGCTTAATTGGACATTGAATTTTACATGTACGAGCGATGACATTAGGTGAAAAAGTGTGTTGTAAGATGCATAATGACCAGTATGAATAATTATCAGATGTAAAAGTAAAGTATGATAGCAATTACATAAATACATAAACACACACACATATACACACACACACACAAATATATACATATATATATATATATATATATATATATATATATATATATATATATGTGTGTATATTGATATGTATATATATATCTAATCTATCTATCCTATCTAATCTATCTGATCTATCCTATCGTATCTATCTATCTATCTATACTATATATCATATATATACTATCATATCAGTATATCATATCGTCTTTCGAAAAGAATCATTCAAAGTCTCTCTCTACTCTATCGTCTCTCATCTGTCACTCATTTCTCTCACTCTCTCTTTACTCTATCTCTCCCTCGTGCTCTCTGCAATGTCGTCTCTCTCTCTCGCTTTCCTTTTACTTTAGGAAAAGATCTTATAATGTCTTTGTTTCTCCTGACTTAAGTTGCCTCGAGTTTTCATTCTTCTGGAGACGGTCCTTTTCTATTTGTTGTTCCTCTTTCTTTTCGTTTATGTTACCGGATCCTTTACTTCTCTCTTCTTCTTCTCCTTCTCCTCCTCCTACTTCCTTCTCCTCATCATTATCATCATCCTCATTACCATCATGATCATTGGCCTTTTCCTTGCTCCCCCTCTTCATTATTCCTTTATTTTCTCCTCCTTTCGCCTTCTCCTATTCCCCATTCTTATTTTCGTCTCTTTCATTCTACATCCTAATCTTCCTCTTTCTCTCCAACTCTTCCATATTCCCTTTTCATCTCTACCCACCTCCCTCCTTTATCTTCCTTCTCCTCTTCTTCTTATGATCCTTTCCCTTTACCTTATTCTCCTCCTCCTCCTCCTCCTCTTCCATCTCTTATTCATCTCTCTTTTCCCAGGTCTAATATCTCAAAAGCAATCTATCTGCACTAATTTCAACATCATGTTTCCTCACATTAACCTAATTATGCCATTACTCAGACAGTATTACTTCGGATATTTTAAACATTGTTTTCCCTTATCTCATGCCGTTTTCATGAATTTACTTAGCTGATGATATATGCTGAAGCTTTAACATAACGTTGCCTGTTTCCATTGCAATATTGTTATATGAAAAACTACTGATGATATTCGTCCTCTTGGAATCTTTTGCACATGAAGGCTTTCCTCTGAATTCCCTCAAGATTATTATAAATTTCTGCTATTGTTATTTTCATTATTATTATTACTATTATTATTATTATTATTATTATTATTATTATTATTATTATTATCATCATTATCACTATTATTATTATCATTATTATTGTTGTTGATATTACTATTATCATCATCATCATCATCATCTCGTCATCATTATCATCATCATAATGATAGTTATTAGCATATCAACATCACTAATA
>BOPN01003733.1:139374-148845 GCA_017312705.2 Penaeus japonicus | reverse complement strand
GGATCGAGATCACGGCTTGGGAATGGGGGGGGGGAGGAAGAGGTGGGGAAAGGGAAGGGGGGAGGAGGAGGAGGGGTAGGAGGAGGGAGGGGGGAGTCATCCATATACATACAGTTGTTAGAATGCGGCGGAATACGTAGGAAAGGATGTCACTACAAATGTGGCCGGATGAGGAGAAGGCGGAGGGGGTAAGGGAGGGAGGGAGGAAGAGAGAGAGAGAGAGAGAGAGAGAGAGAGAGAGAGAGAGAGAGAGAGGATGTCGGGGCAACGAAGGAGACTATCGGCAGAGGCAGAGGAAAGGTCTCCTCGCCGTTGTACGTTGGATGAAGAGAAACGAAGTCGGTTAGAAATAAAGACATAGAAATGAGAGCGGAGGAGATAAAAAAATGAAGAAAGAGGAGGAGGGGGAGGAGGAGGAACAGAAGGAGAAGGAAGAGGGGAAGGAGGGAGGTCGCAATAGCGAGGTGACTCACTTCCTTCTATTCACCCTGGGAGGAACTCCAAGATCCGTCGGTGAGAAACCTTCGACCCGTCTTATCGGGGGGAAAGATCCGAGATAAGACCGTGATAAGAAAAGGACGCCGCTTCCTGCTCGATCTAAGCGGGCGAATGGAAAAGGAGGAAGAGGAGGAGGAGGAGGAGGAGGAGGATGGAAGAGGGAAGGAAGGAGGGGGGGGGGAGGAGGAGGAGGATGGAAGAGGGAAGGAAGGAGGGAAGGGAGGAGGAGGAGGAGGAGGAGGATGGAAGAGGGAAGGAAGGAGGGGGGGGGGAGGAGGAGGAGAATGGAAGAGGGAAGGAAGGAGGGGGGGGGGGAAGGAGGAGAAGGGAGGAGAAGGGAGGGGGGAAGGGCGGAGGGGAGGGGAGGGGAGGGAAGGTTAACCGAGCGAAGGGAAATGAGACGCAGTTAACGATATTCTTCAAGATTCCTTTACGATAATGAAGTTATGGTCGCGTCGGAGGAAAACCAAGCGAACATCAACCCTGGCACTTAAATGGGAGTATTATCTACAAGAGAAGGAGGGAAAAAGAGAGAAGGAATAAGGGAGCGAGGGAGGAAGGGCGGGAAGAGGAAGGAGGAGATGGAGGAGAAGGATGAGGAGGAGGAGGAGGAGGAGGAGGTGGAGGATGCCGATGGGAGAACAAAGACCGTTTCCTGTCTCTCTCTCTCTCTCGGTCTCTCTCTCTCCAACCCAGAGCTCCGGCCGCGAAACGAGTGAAATGGCTCGCAGTGTAAAGATTTAGGGGTAAGGCGGCTTTTCTCCGTCGTACGCACTCCTTTTACTCTGTTTCCCGAAAAAAAATATTTTTACGAGGTGAAAGAGCAAAAGCTATAAAGAAGAGGAGAATTGTAAGGAAGGGACGAAGAAAAGCGAAGAGAGAGAGAAAGAAAGGGAGAGAGGGAGAGAGAAAGAGAGATAGAGAGAGAAATGAAACGAGAGGAGGAACAAACAAGGGAACTGCATTCGAGGAAAGCTGAAAATCTTGCCACATCTCCCTCCATCACGCTGTTTTATTTTTTTCTTCTTCCTTCCCCTTTTTTTCTTTATTCATCAGCGTCACGCAATTCGCTCAACCGATAACTTCACGCTGATAATCACGCACCCCCCCTCCTCCCCCTACTCCTCCTTCTGTCGCCCTACCGCCCCTTCCCTAACCCTAACACCCCAACCCCACCCCCCCTCACGAATAAGTAAGTAGGCTCTTCTACCTTACTCCCCTCCCCTCCCTCCCCCCCCTTAATTACAACAACTAGAATGAGAAAGAAAAGAACAAATATGACACGAAGACAAAAGTTCATAAGTAAAGATGACCACTCTGTGTTTCCCGTTCTCCTCCGGGTAGGCGACCTCTTTGGCTTAGACGTTTCCATAGACCGACGTAGAAAGTTCCATGCCATAAACGTTAAGGACAGACGTCTTAGGAACCGAATGGAGACGTCTGGTATCTATGGCTAACGTTATTTTGAATTAGATCCGTGAGATTTTTTGATTTTGAAGGGGCTACGTTTGACTTTTTTTTTTAATAATCATTGTAGAGTATTAGTATATATGATTTTTTTTTTGAATAGCGAGAAGGAATGATAATATTGATGAAAAATAAAATCTGACAAGGTGCACTAAATGTTTCAAGATAAAACGCCTTCGTATCTAAATCTGAGAATAATAATATTACTGAAATTATCTCCCCCCCCCCCCCTCCCATTCCATCCTACCAGCGAGCACCCCTTACAAACCTCTCCGATAAACACCCCCCCCCCCATCCAGCCAATTCCACCTCCTACCTCCCTCCCCGCTATCGCCGGCTAACCCCCACCCACCAAACACCACCACCTCGTCAGCACTGCCCCAGGCCCGGATGCTGAGGACCCCCCCTCTCACCTCCCGCCTCCAAGACCACGCCGGAGATGGAACAACCCCCCCCCCCCCTCACTCACTCACACACACCCCAACCTCACCCCTACCTCTCCTCTCTTCCACATCCCTGTCTTCCTCCCCCCACCCCTTCCTTCTTTCTTTCTTTCTCTCTCTCTGTCTCCTTTCTTATCATCTCTTTCCCTCGTTTTTATCCTTCGAGACATCAAAGCGGGATGAGAGAGAGAAAGGAAAAAAAACAAAAACAAATAAATAACACCCCCAACATACCAATACAGAAATAAATAAGAAAAAAAAGTCACGATACACACTTACCTCCAGACCCATCCCCCTAACTCAAAAAAAAAATAAATAAAAAATAAAAATACCGCAACAAAGAATAATTAAAATGGAAATTACAAAGAAAGAGAGAGAGAGAGAGAGAGATAAAGCGATCGTTATGGGAATATCTCTCTCGCGAACGAAACGTGAGTGGAAAAAGCGGAGAATGTGTAGGTCAACTCACTCATTATCACTCTGGACACTCCATGCCCAGAAAAACATGCGAATCTCCCCCCCCGTACCCTGCAGACACACGTCCATACGGGCCATTAAAGCACGGGACTGCTATGCCATTTGGAGCCTTAACGACTCGTCTTACCTGCGGCCAAGGTGTAGGTATGTAAGAGAATAATGACGCACATCCGGTCTCTACCAATCTCAATCTCATCTCCTGCCACCTGAGCACAAAGGCCCCATCCCCGCCGACAAATACCGCGGGGAAATGACCCTTACGACGCGAGACAATAGGGGTCAGAATCAATTTAATCCCGTCGGGCTTTCGAAGCCTCACCGACTCTCGCCCAATACCCCGAAGATGACAAGTCCGGTAGGGCATATACCCAAGCGAGTCTCCGCCGCGACTTTCGCCTCTACGGACACCTGCCGGAGAGGCGACGCGCACCCAAGGCCCCCGCATCCACCTGAGACCTTCCCCGGCACAAAAGGAAGGGTGGAAAAGGCTTGAAGGAAGAGGGTGCACCGCGGGGCATAGGAGGAGAGGGAGGGGGGATGTCTGGCTTGGGAGAGGGGGAAGGAGGAAGGGGGGGACGGGGCTAGGGGGCACGGGGGGTGGGGGCGACAGGTGAACTGGGTGTGGGAAAACTTGTGAGACGGTGAGGTGAACTTCGCCCTGGTCATTGTCGCCTGGGAGGGCCGGGCGAGGGCAATTAAAGGCATAATTAGGCCAGGCATTTTTCAGGCGTCGATTCGAGCGTAAGAGCTTTACTGTGATTTGGATTTCGTGAGAGAAGAGAAAGTGTGTGTGTGTGTGTGTCTGTAACAGTGATGAGAGACAGATCCGATCGGTGGCTCCTACATAAGTAAAGAGAAAGTGGGGGGGAAATGAGAGAGAGAGAGAGAGAGTGAGAGAGAGAGAGAGAGAGAGAGAGAGAGAGAGAGAGAGAGAGAGAGAGAGAGAGAGAGAGAGAGAGAGAAAGAGAGAGAGAGAGAGATCCCTCACAGACACACACACAAGGGGGGAAGATGCCTCTCCATATGACCGTTGGGTCGAGCTGTTGCCATTCCGGGTATGTCGACCAGAATAAATACATAAAAAAGGTAGGAGAAACAGACAAACGAAAAAAAAAAAAACGAACATCACTATGAACTATGAACATAACTATGAACCCTTAATCAAACTCTTAAAACATTCCCATGTTAAAAAAAATAACCATCTTAAACCAAAAAGGAACAAACCAAGACACGGAAAAAGAGAGAAAAAAGGAGAAAAACGAAACACGCTAAGAAGGGGGAAAAATCGAGCTGCTTCTCCCTCCGCTCCCAGAGCAGACGGCGCTGTAGACGGTCCCCCAAAAGAGCCAGATAACAGTTAGAAAAGAATCCGAACATGTATTGAGGAGTTGGGTAGCATGTGAGTCACGGAGCCCGTAACCCGAGCCTTTCTGACCCGCACGGTACGCGGAGCCACATCCGGGGCTCTGTTTCATACCACCACTTGTTGAGGGGCCGGCCCCGGGCCCGCCGGGGGAGGAGGGGGAGGGGGGAAGCGAAGAACGCGTGAGAGAGAGATGGGGGAGGGAGGGAGAGAGGAAGGCTGGAGGGACAGGGACGAGAGGGCCTTTGGGAAGGAGGGGAGGGGGGGGAGGGGGAGGGAGCAGATACGGGGAGAGAGAGAGGGAGAGAGAGAGAGAGAGAGAGAGAGAGAGAGAGAGAGAGAGAGAGAGAGAGAGAGAGAGAGAGAGAGAGAGAGAGAGAGAGAGAGAGAGAGACGGGAAAGGAACGAGAGGCACATTGAGGGGAAACATACCGGAATATGATGTTCTCGTGTTATTCCGACAGCGCTTCGTCAAGGAGGGGGAAGAAGGGGAAGGAAAGTGAGGGGAGGAGGAGAGGGGATAAAACTCATCGAAAGTATTGGTGGAGAGGAATGAGGGGAGGAAGACGGGAGGGAGACCTGAAGAGGAGCAGAGAGAGAAAGAGGGAGCAGGAAGAGATGAAGAGAGCGATGAAGAGGGGAGAGAGAAAGGGGGAAAGGATTGTTAATTTTGACTCTACGATTCACATCAAATACTCGAGGGAGTGGAAAGGGAGGGCGGACGGGGAGGGAGGGGGGTTGATGGTATGTGTTTGAGGAGGGGGAAGGGAGGGGAGAGGAAGAGGAGATGCACGAGGGGAGTCTGTTCCTCCTTCCCCCCGCCCAAGCCACCCACTCTCCCCTCGCCGCGTGTCACTGAAAAGAGACTCTGTGCCTGGCGTCTGACCGTTGATGCAGACACACAGCCATACAGACAGCAGACAGACACACAGACAGGAGCCCCAGACACGGATGGCGACGAGGCGAGAGAGGAACCGGAGTCGAGGGCGGAAGGAGCTGACTGAGCAGCGCGGCAGGTCTGTGCGGTGAATGATGAGGGGAGAAACATATGGATCAGAGGGGACTCTCGCCGCCCCTCTACACCCGTGGGGACAAGGTGGCTGTTTGTGCTGCTCTCGGGGGGGGGGGGGGGTCTAGGGGCGGTGGGGGAGTGACCCACGCGATTCCCGACCCGAGAGAGTGAGAGAGAGAGAGAGAGAACCAGCATCCTCATCACCCTCAAACGCAGTGCAGGAGGATTTCCCCCTCTCCCGAATGAACAAAAACAAAAACAAACACACTGGAGACGTTGGTGAGCAGCTATTCCATCCCGCGGTGGCTGTCGACCCCATGCAACTCCTCCAACCACCGGATACGCCCACACCCTGTGTCAACGGGCTCTCCCGCCCCCGCCCACCCTCGCCCTCGCCCTCGCCCTCACCGCCCAAGTGCCAGGTCCGCGTCCGTCCATCGCCCACGGGATTGTTGTAAGAGACTTCCCCTCTCTGAAATCCCCACTCGTCCTCACCCTCTCCACCTCCCGCGCATCCTTCCCCCTCCCATCCCCTTTCCAAGCCTCCCCCCCTTCCCCTCCTCTCCCCTACCGAGTGACGAGGTTTCCCGCCATTGGTCACCGTTAAAAGCACATACTCATTAGCGGCCTCCTCGAGCAGCGGCTGGAGGTCCCGCCCTCGCCTTCTTCCCCTTATTCTTAGCGTCATTTCCGCATTTGGCCTCCTTTAGCCTTGAATGGTCGGGGGGGAGGGGTGGAGGGGTGGAGGGGGCGAATGGGAGACGGGAGGGGGATGGGGGAGGTGGAGGAGACAGAGGAGGAGGCGGAGGAGGAGGAGGAGGAGGAGAAATCACAACCTGTTGCATGCGTTAGATCTTCGTCAGGAGTGTACGTATATATATATATTTTTTTGTTTTGCTTTGTTTTGTTTGACTTGCTTGCGTTCTAGATATAGTTTTTTTTTTTTTTTGCTGACGATATAATTTGCTAAAGAGAAATTATACGCGGTAAGAAAAAAGGGAGAGTCAATGGCGGAGGAGGAAGCAGAGGAGGAGGAGGAGGAGGAGGAGGAGGAGGAGGAGGAGGAGGAGGAGGAGGAGGAGGAGGAGGAGCAGGAAGCAGGGAGGGAGGTTGGAAACGGGGGATGGGAGGAGCAATAAAGGAAAGTAATGACCGCTCTGGACACCTCACGGAACTCGAGACAAATGAACATCGGACAATCGACACACTTTTTGAATCCGATCCCTCTCGTAAGTGGGTTTCGAGCCTCTTTCCCCTTTCCCTTGAACGAATAATAGTAATAAGAATAATAAAAGAAATGCAAACAATTCATTCTAACGAACTTTCCCCCGTCCCCGCCCTCCCCCCCCCCCAAAAAAAAAGAGAGAGAAAAAAGAACATAGAAAATAATACATTGAAAGAGAGGAAGGAAGAAAGCCATAAACTCGAAAACCCGCTAACGAGGAGGTAAGAGGAAGAAGAAACACCGCGTGAAAAAAAAATATAGAGACAAAATGGTAATAAAAAAAAGCAAACACAAAAGAAAAGAAAAAAACAGGAGAAACGATGAAAAAGGAAGGAAAGAAAGAAAAGGAAAAAGAGAGGAAGCAGCAGCAGCTAGAGAAACCGTCTTCCGGAAATGGCAGTTGAAAACTTACACCCGCGCCTAACTTTGACACCTACGCCACCTCGGTCACTCTATTGTTAGAACCTCTTAGAACTAAACCGTCAGCTCTCTTTGGTATATGCAAAGTAAACTAGATATACGTATATTTCAATCCCTTCAAGTATAGTTTAGGTAGATTTATGCTAAAGAGGAAGTTGAATATGCAAATGGTGATTGAAGGTGATTGAACAAATGACTGTGATATCTGATAAATGTCTACGTATGAATAATCTTTGCCTGCTTTGTGTCACTTGAGATATTATCAATTAGGCAAAATAATAATGACATTAAAAATAAATAAAGATAAGTATTAATACCAAAAGTCCGAATGTGGCGCCATCTGTCCGCAGACTTTATCGATCCCACTTACTATCAATTATCATTCTATCTTTATATAAATATTCTACTCGGACACGAGGGCAAAGCAATCATTTTAGTCTCTCTCGGAATTCCTTACCCTTTTATTTCTGTTTTCATTTATCATTTATTTAAAAAAAAAATAACGATTATAATATGATACCTTTGTTAAGCACCTGTCCTAGCGCACCTGTCATGAGGCGAGTTATAATTCACTCGTTTGAATGATGGAACATGATCGTATTTTACCTGCAATTAAAATAAAACAAGTGTGGTTCATGATTCACTTTTTCCTCCTTTGTCAAAAAACAACAACAACATTACAACGTATTCAGAATATGAACCCCAGCCCCAGACCATATGGAACCTCAAGACACCTAAAACTCTACACACGTATTCACACATAAAAATAAACATTCAAAACGTCCCCCTAAAAGAAATAAAACACACTCCAAGAACCTCAAATAAGAATAAGCACCACAAAACAATAAAAATAAAATAAAAAATAAAATAAATATAACAACAATCCACCCCACACGTACCAGAAACCCACTTGGCTGTACACAGGAGTATGACAAAACAGCTGATGAGGTTCTGATGGAGTGAGGTCGTGGATATATGTATTCCTTATCGCTACCTATCATTTTAGCTTATCTCTTGCAGGAAATGGAGACACGCTCTTATCGCCCAGTTACATTGCCTTTCGATAATTTCCTAGCCAAACATCTTACGTGTCATTCCGGGAAGAATTTTTAAATCGCTCTCTTTTATATACAGGTATATTATATCTAAAGACAATAAGACTCCAGGGGTAGTGGGAGGGAGGGGGAAGGGGAATGGGGAGAGGAGGGGAGGGGTGGCAGAATCATAACATGAATTTCATAAAGGCGAGATCCATTCATCCATAACATTAACCTTCAATTACGCCCGTGTCTCTCTCTCTCTCTCTCTCTCTCTCTCTCTCTCTCTCTCTCTCTCTCCCCCCCAAAAAAAATAGAATAGTTGGTCAGCTTGGAGTGTAAAATGATGGCCTATATTGCCTTTTGGTTTCTTTCCTTAACCTTCTCAGCAGCGGTGATGAATTGAGGACTGGTCCCTCTCCGATGAGTGAGGTGTTGCTCCTCTGCTCCCCGCAAGGAGTCTTGGTAACATATTCTAACATTGGTCTAGCATTGCGAGTCACGTATGTAACATGTGATCAAGGAATATGAAGAAGAAAATGTTGCATCAGCCAAAAGCTCTTGCGGAAACGGAAGAAAACACAGCACTGATATGTCTAGCTTAACAAAAAGCAGAAAATAAACAGTTAGGTAAAGCAACGTGTATACGCATATATATTTATGTATGTTTTTGTGTTATGTATGTAACAAATGAAATGAGATATAAGTTACTTATAAACCATATGATGAGTATATTGCGTCAAATGCAATAATGAATATGTATAATGATGTATGTGTGGCATTGATATTCAAGAGAAAAAATAACAGTGAAAGCAAATGAATGATATTAATAAGAATATCAGAATAGGTTACATCCAACTGGATATGACTTAGTTAAACAATCTCTTTCTCTCTCTCTCTCTCTCTCTCTCTCTCTCTCTCTCTCTCTCTCTGGGGAGAGAGAGAGAGAGAGAGAGAGAGAGAGAGAGAGAGAGAGAGAGAGAGAGAGAGAGAGAGAGAAAGAGAGTGGGAGATTTTGAGGGAATTTATATGAATTAAAGATGAGGTGGGATATTTGTATAAATATATATCTATATCTTCTAATAATGATTTACACTTGATTCGCAGGTTGTATGTATTTTTTTTTCTTCGTGTTGACACGGTTATCACACGGATAATTTTGTGATGTGTAAAATCACGGATAAGTTTTTTTTTTTAATATATAACGATTTGCTGGAATGTTCTCCTTATCTTTAACCCTTTTCGAAAAAAAGAGTAAGATTATCTTCACACGATTTCACATTTTCTTCCATAGCATCTTTCCTCGTCTTCTCCAGTGTCTTCCAATGGCAAGTTATTATTATTATTATTAATATTATTATTATTTCACTGCACTCGTTGTTCGTAAATCCATGGGAAGCACAGTACATCATAATGTTCACACTTCACTGTCTCCACGAGTTTTCCACAAGTTCGAAAATATCACAGAGTCAAAACCATAGATGCATATCTTTTTTTCCACCAAACTTCAAATAAAATCGTCCTCAAGT
>BOPN01003733.1:116874-119374 GCA_017312705.2 Penaeus japonicus | reverse complement strand
AAGGGTCAGCACTTAGCCCATTCTTGTTTGCAGTGATTATGGATTGCATGACGGAGGTAGTCCAGAGGGAAGCCCCGTGGGATATGCTGTTTGCGGACGATGTAGTGGTGTGCGGGAAGACGAAGGAGGAGGTAGAGCTGAGATTAGAGCTTTGGAGGAATGCAATGGAGACCAGAGGAATGAGAGTCAGTAGACAGAAGACCGAGTATTTGAAGATGAAGGTAGGAGAAGAGGACGTAGAGGATGATGATGAGGATGTAACACCGGTAAAGATACAGGGTGAGGACGTGAACCAGGTAAAAGAGTTTAAGTACCTTGGCTCCACAGTGCAGGAAGATGGAGGTTCGGACAGGGAAGTCACAAAACGCATACAAGCAGGTTGGGGTGCGTGGAAGAAAGTAACAGGGGTGATGTGCGATAGAAAAGTGTCAGATGTGGTGAAAGGAAAAATGTACAAGACCATAGTAAGACCAGCAATGATCTATGGCATGGAGGCGGTGGCTGTGACGAAAGCACAGGAGAAGAAAATACAGGTAGCCGAAATGAAGATGCTGAGGTGGTCACTGGGGTTCACAAAGTTGGATAAAGTAAGAAATGAGGACATTAGAGAAAGATTGAAAGTTACAGAAATATCGGAAAAGTTGAGAGAAAGCAGATTGAGGTGGCTGGGACACATAGTGAGAAGAAATGGAGATTATGTAGGGAAGAGGGTTAGACGGATGACTGTTGGGAGGAGGAAGAGGGGAAGGCCCAAAAGAAGGTGGGAGGATTGCGTGAAAGAGGACAAGATAGCGAAAGGGGTGACAGAGAGCGATGCATTATGGAGGACCACATGGAGGAGGCGGATCCGTGCCGGCGACCCCAAGTAAATTGGGAAAAGCCAGTAGAAGAAGAAGAATAGACTTCATTTGGAATAACGACTAGTGATGGAAAAGCAATCGAATCTGGGAATGAAGTGAAGATGTAAAAACGAAAAAACAAAACAAAACAAAAAACGAAAAAAAAAAACGGCGAAGGAACAGGAATGGAGAGATACCAGAGAGAAATCTTGAAGGAAATGTGGCTGAAATTAAGACGAATATGATGTAAATCAAACCATATGGAAATGATAAAAGGAAATGAATGCTGTCCAGGGAATGATAATAAGATTATAAAATGATAGTGAGGATGGTGATATGAAGTGATGGTGATAAGGAGGAAATAAGATAAACAAGGAATAGAGCGATGTGAAAGAAAAACTTGGATAAATGAATGATATGATAACCTGTGATATGAATGTACTTAGGATTTTATTAAGCGATCGAAGGAAATCAGAATTCGAATGATAAAAATTATGAGGGAAAATTGATAGGAATAAAGAAATAGAGAGAATTATGATGATGAGGATAATAATGATGAGGAAACACAAAAGAAAACATATTAATGATAACAAACACAAAACTGAATGATTGCTTAAGGATGTTGAAATGGGATAAATAATAGATATATAGAATAACTGATAGAATGATAAATAACGAATAAATGAAAAGATAATCCATAAAAAATGAATAAGAAAAACGAAATAGATTATGTTAAAATAAGAATATGACACAAATAAAAAAAAAACTGATATGTTCTAAGTGGAAGCAATGCGCAAAAAAGAAAAAAGAAAGAAAAGAAAAATAGTGATTATAATGACGGTGACGAGAATCAAAATAATGATGATGAAGAAAATGATAATGACAAGGATATCGGATTGACAGGGTCTTATATATTCGTCATTTGAGTAAAGGGGAAATATGATAACAAAGATGTAAATTACGATAATTATCATGGTGTTGATACTGATTTTCAGTGTGAAGGAAAGAACTTTATCGACAGAAACATAATAATAATAATGACGATGATAATAATGATGATATCAATATGAATTTCACCATAACATAGATACCATACAGATTATGATGATGATGATAATAAAGAGGATAATGACACTAATGATGATTTCATTGTAACGCATTCTAGTCTTATCGAAGAGTGGCAGAATTATAAGGATGATAATAGTGATGACAATAATCAGTAATGATGATACTAGTGATGATGGTAATGATAATGATTATTACACCAAAGCAAAAGAGAAAAAACGCCAATGCTATGGTCAGATATTGGCATAAATACAGTGATAATGATGATAATAACATTAATGTGATAATGGTGGGGAGGGGGGGAGGTGGCCTTAGCTTGCAGGAAAATCAAGATATCAATCTATGAAAATCTATTCCGTATTTCTTCCAAGCGTTATTGTGCTTTGTGTATCACTTTCACCTAGACTGACGGAGAGATATAAATAAATGAACATACAGAGAGCTATCTATCTATCTGTCTATCTATCTGTCTATTTACTTGTCTCCTTGCCTATCTGTCTACCTTCTTGCATATCTATCTATTTACTTACATGCCTATCTATCTGTCTGTCTGCCTAAATTCCTATCTATCTATATATGCATACTTGCCTATCTAT
>BOPN01003733.1:89374-101874 GCA_017312705.2 Penaeus japonicus | reverse complement strand
CGCCCCCCCACACAAGAGAGTGTACGCCCGAAAAAAAAGCGTGAAGGGTGAGATGAAGGTGAAGGTGGAGGTGGAGGTGGAGGTGGAGGTGGAGGTGGAGGTGGAGGTGGAGGTGGAGGTGGAGGTGGAGGTGGAGGTGGAGGTGGAGGTGGAAGTGGAGGTGGACAACGCAAGGTGAAATCCAAGGTGGTGGGAACATACTCCTGCGTCAGGAGCGGAGACTCAAGGGGTCGCTCCGGGCTAGCCTCTGAGCATGTCGCCTTGGGAGCTCGGCTGGCCATTCCCCTTGCAGTACTGATGAGGCCACTTGATAAAGAACATTCCTGGGGGAATGAAGAAGAAGGAGGAGGAGGAGGAGGAGGAGGAGACACACACACACATACACTCACACACACATACACACACACACACACACACACACACATACACTCACACACACACACAAGTACAAACACGCACACACACACACATACACTCACACACACACACACACACTGTGTGTGTGTTTGTGTGTGTGTATGTGTGTGTGTGTGTGTGTGTGTGTGTGTGTGTATGTATGTATGTATATGTATATAAATATGTATATATATATATATATATATATACATACATATATATATATATATATATATATATATATATATATATATATATATATATATATATATATATATATATATATATATATATATATATATACGTAGAGAGAGAGAGTAGAACCGAAAAACAAACGAGGATACAAGCCACAAAGAAGATAAAGGACGGCAAGAGAGAGACATAATTTAACACAATTATAGCCGTCGGCAAAGGGGAGGAGGAGGAGGGAAGAAGAGGAGGAGGAGGAGGAGGAGGAGGAGGGAGGAGGGAGGAGGGAGGAGAGTGGAAGATGAAGGAGGATATCAAAAACAAAAATTGTATCCTGAGATTAAAGAAAAAATATATAAATAGAAGGAAAAAAAGAAGCCGAGAATGAAAAACAAAACAAAAGAAAATAACAAACAAACAAACAAAAAAATGAATGACAGAAAAAAAGAAGCCGGAATGAAGATGGAAATAGATCGAACAATCGATAGATAATCTGATGTATATATATACATATATATACATATATATATATATATATATATATATATATATATATATATATATATATATATATAGAGAGAGAGAGAGAGAGAGAGAGAGAGAGAGAGAGAGAGAGAGAGAGAGAGTACTGGGAAAATTAATAGACAATTTTTGGGATTCTTCACTTTTTTATCTTTAACACCTCATATCTTCACAAATATATTACTTACATTGCCTATGTTTTGTATTAATGCAGAGAAATCTTTAATCTACATAAAATCATTGATTATATAATTATTATATTATTTTTAAATGATAAGAATCATGTTACTCGTCTCCACACAAAATTACCTCGTCCCTCAGCCTTGTGTTCTTAAACCATTTCCACACATATCCACGTTCCCGGAATTCCGGTTTCCGGTTACTAATCATTGTTTATATTGCCTAATGTGTGTGCCAATGTCCCAGTATCAATTGATCCATAATTAATCGTAGAAGTCATTAAGGATAACCTGTTGAAGCATCATGGGCAGAGGAAAAGACTTGAGTCAGGCTGATTTTTCAGCAATCGAAATTTATCTACAAGAAACATCCCTCGACTGTAAAGAAATCGCTCATAAAGTTGGTGTATCATTATCTAGTGTGTACAGAGTGAAAAGGAAGATTGAAAATATCGAAAATTATGAGCCAAAACGTGTTGGAAAGTGTGAAAGGAAATCCTGTACCACCCCAAGACAGGAGAGAATTCTCGTTGATATAGTAAGAAAAGACCGTTCAAAGTCGTCAAGACAACTAGCAACTGACTTAGTGGACTATGATGTACAATGTACACCCTCAGCTGTATATATATACATATACAGATACATAGGCAGATAGATAGTTAGGTAGTTAGCTATTTAGATAGACATGTAGATATTTAGATAGATAGACAGATGAATAGATTGATAGTTAGATAGACAGGCTGATAGATGGATAGATTGATTGTTAGATAGACAGCGTGATAGATGAATATCTAGTTATTTAGAAAGACAAAGCTAAGACTCTAAAAAAAAAAAAAAAATACTTAAGAAGGAGCATAAAGAGTAAGAGTAAGGACTCAAAGGAAAACGAGTGCGAGTAAGGACACAAGGGAAACGAGTAAACACACAAGGGAAAACGAGTAACGAGAAAAACACACAAGGGAAAACGAGTAACGAGAAAAAACACAAGAGAAAACGAGTAACGAGTAAGGAGACAAGGTAAAATGAGTAAGAGTAAGAGCACAAGGTAAAAGCGAATAACGAGTAAGAACACAAGGAAAAACGAGTAAGATTAGTGAAGTGAATAAGAAAGCGAAGAACGACGAGAAGGCGACAGGATAGGAAGGGTGCTTGCGTCATCCGTTTCTATGGCAACGTCTATATACACATCCGGATCTAGTTAATCCATCTATCTATGTCTCTGACTATTTATCTCTCTTTCTCTCCATTTGCCGTGCTTTGTCTCTCTCATGTTTTTTTCTCTCTTTCTTACTTTTTCTCATTCACATTCTCTCTCTCTTTATCTATCTATGTCTCTCGCACTATCTCTCTCTTTCTATGTATGTCTATCTGCATCTCTCTTTCTTTCCATCTCTCTCTCTCTTTCATATTCACGACTAAAGGATTGATATAAACAGTTGACGAGGTATTCATATTGTACTGTTAATTGTTTTCATTTTTCTTGTTTCACTCAGAAAAGGAAATATGCAGATATTTGTGTTTATAAATAGAATGAAGAGGTAGAGTGATAGATATGTAATCCGGCATGTGGTGTGACCTGGCACAGGAGAACTCTCTGCTATAGCAGTTTTTTGAAGGCGGTCCTACCATAAGCCTCTTCGGCCGCCAGCAGAAGAGGCTGATGGATGGAACTTTTAAGGTGTTTGTCCGATCTCCTCTCTGAGGTCTGACCTGTGTGCCTCGTCTATCCTTGATTTTATTTACCGTTCCTATGGCGACACTGGCAACATTGCTTAATTTTCTCTGCCCCAGGCCATCCAGGCTAACACATGCATCTAAAGAGGCTGGAAGCAAACAAATGCATATCAAATAGCAAATGAGATTACAGTACGATGAGATGCTAGTAAAGATGAGATTGTAAGCAGCTCCTGCAGCGATATGGATGTGAGACCAGTGGAAATGTGGGCCCCATTGCTTGGCGCCACCGTAAACTTACGAGAAGGATTCTGCGGAGGCTATTACTTGGAATGCTGGTATGAGGCAAGCAAGCAATAGTAAGAGTTACATGGTTTATTGTGGGAAATAGACTTATAGGTGGGAAGTGTGCAGCAACTAACCAAGAACAGGGGATCTTAACCTGTCACCGACGAGGCCGATTCAGCTGCATGTGGCTATCCATGGGTAAGTGATGATATCACAGAGCGCCAAGGGGCCCTCAGAGAAAAGAACGAACAGACCTTATAGCTTCCCTCCTTCAGCCTCTTTGGCAGAAGGCAAGTGCGTTCATCGGGTCACCTCCAATTAACTGCTACAGAAAGAATCGTCTGTGTTCTTCTCCCCAAGTTTACATCAGATGGCAAATTTCATCTGGTGGCAGCGGTGGGATGATTTAAGAGCCATGTGGAGAGTGACGTCTACTGATGCTTCCAGCTATGACACATGTGGGATAGCTGGTGAAATAAGATGTCTGTCTCGTGTGTGTGTGTAGGGGGGGAGGGGGGTCAGCTGTAGCCAGGTGCGGGCCGGAGGCAGGAAGCACATGTTTGACAGGACTTCCATTTTGTCACCGGGGAACAGTGTGTCTCAAAGAAACTGGAGAGATAGAATGATATAAGGAAGAAGTAGAATGGCGACAGATAGAATGATGGAATGGAATGAATGAATGAAATAGACAAACAGGAGTAGATAGTTAGACCTCAGTAGATAATTAAGGGAATGACTCAACAATCAAAAAAATATTGATGAATAAGTTGAAGCAGAAAAAACAAGGATAAAAGGAAAATGCATTGATTAAAACTGAAATAACTTTCAAAAAAAAAGAAAGAAAAAAAAAAAAGAAACAAAGCATGTCTACAAATCCTTCGAAAAAAATAAAATTCCAACCAGAAACAGCACACACAAAAAGAAAGAAAAAAAATTCTCCTCATTAAGATTAAAATACCGATAATAACCGCTCATCTGAACAGCTCTAAGGATACGTAAGCTGTCTTGGGCTGATAAGTGACCTTTGCAATGTTAAATGATTCCTGTTGTGAAGCGGGAGACCGAGAGAGTGCTGGAAGAAACCCTTCAGCGTGTGAATAACGAAGGACGGACAAAAACCAGCGGCGTTGGATGAAATTTAGATTTGTGTGTGAATTTATAGCCATGTATATATTTATATATATATATATATATATATATATATATATATATATATATACATATATATATATATATATATATATATATATATATATATATATATATATGTATATATACATATATATATATATATACATACATATATATATATATATATATATATATATATATATATATGTATATATATATATATATATATATATATATATATATATATATGTATATACATATATATATACATATATATATATACATATTCATCTCTCTCTTTGTCTATCTATCTCTATCCCTCTCCCTCTCTATCTCTCTTCCTATTTGTAGGCTTTGGCAGGCTATTCCTTCTGCGCAATGAATATCGGCGCAGTTGAGTGTAGTGATATTAAGAACAGAGGAAGGCACATCTATATACAATTAATTGTTATTAGTTGCCTCACACACATTCATATACACACAAAAAACGCATAAACACAACACAAACATAAACACAAACACTACACAAACCCATCCACACACAAACACAATCAAACAAACACAACACAACACAACACAACTCAAACCCACACACACACACACACACACACACGACAGCCAAAGATAGACCACAGAACACCCGTCGATCAGGAGCTTGTTGTCTACTTCAGATTTGCTGTATATACATTCCTACCCAGGCCCACCCCCTCGCCCCTATACCCCACCCTCTCTCCCCAATACCCCACCCCCTCTTCCCTACACCCCGCCCCCTCTCCCCTATACCCCCACCCTCTCTCCCCTATACCCCACCTCCTCTCCCTTATACCCCACCCTCTCTCCCCTATACCCCACCCCCTCACCTCTATACCCCATCCCCTCTCCCTAATACCCCGCCCCCTCTCCCCCTATACCCCGCCCCCACCGAGTCATCATGTCCTAAACATGTCCTATCTTCTCCCGTTTCTTTGCACACACGCAGGATAGATCCTTCACGCCCGTCCTTTGGCATTTGTCCATCCTTCAAGCACCTCAAAAACACCTGATGGAAAGCCTGTCTGATCTTACGTCCCTTTGGATGATGGATTTTGAGGGCATAGCGTGTGGCTACGGGATCTGGCGTCTTTTGTTTAGTTTCGAAAGGTGTTTTTGATTGTGTTTTTTTCTGGACTTCTTGTCTGTTTTATTCGTTTTTCTTTTTTTATGGACTCGTCTTCTTCGTCTTCGCTTTTGTTATCAGTCACACGCATACACATCCACATACACACACACAGACAGACACACACACACACACACACACACACACACACACACACACATACACACACACACACACACACACACACGCACGCACGCACGCACACATATAAACCCCATTGCTGACCCCTCCCCCCCCCACCCACCCGTACTCCTTCCAAAATCGATGCCTCGTACTTGCTGCCATTGCTTGTCAAAACCTATAAAGAAAAGACTCCTTCATCGCGTGATAAAGTTAAGCAAAAGGATCAGAACCTCTTTAGGAAAGAGAGGAGAGAGAGAGAGAAAAAGTACTTTTTTTTTCTTTCTTTCTTTTTTTTTTTTAGAAGTGATTTTAGTGTCATGGCAACATTTTGCGATTTTCATCTCTTTTACGATCTTATATCATCGCCGACCTTCGTCAGCGACTAACTCGGACGGGGAAAAAATCCTAGGGACACGTTGCCTGCACGACCTCCGACTCCGTATTGCTCTTGACGTAAGACCTATCCTCGGTGACGTCATGAGCTGTGACGTCACGGCAGGCACACCTCGGACAGCCGTATCCCCGGGAGATAAGCGAAGGTCTGCCAGCCTCCGCGAGCAGTGCCGGGATGTGCCGGGGAGCGCTCGAGCTGTGACGCAAGTTGCTCCTGTTTATCCCAGAAGCTGTATCTCACCTGGGCAACCGCCGACCGGATGCTGCGTGCGTACGTGCGTGTGTGTGCGTGCGCTGTAATTGCGCGCCATCAGGAGCGTCTTTGTGTGTGTATGTGTGGGCCTAATAATGAGTTTGTTTGTTTGTTTGTTTGTTTGTTTGTTTGTTTGTTTTAGGTGTACTTTAGACGTAAATATATGTTTTTCTACGAGGTATTTTGCAGAAAGATGCGTATAAATACATACAAAATACATAAGAAAAAACACATGCTATCCCTTGTATTCCAACCAATAAAAACTCCATACAAGAGACAACCTCCCCTTACCAAAAATAACGAAGTTTACCCTCCAAAAAAAGCGAAGGAAAATAACTAACTGATCTTCCTTAGTCCAATTCTTCTGAGATTTCTTCTTGCAGTCATGACTCGACGGTTGAACTTTCCTCTCTTTGTCAATTTCCCTTCAATTGTCTGCCGGAGGGCGTCGGATCTGGTCTTGACTAATCATAGTACCCAGATGTGCTCCTGGACTTCTTCAGCATAGAGTAGCATGAAATGTGTGTGTGGTGGTGGTGGTGCGCGCGCTAGTGTGTGTGTGTGTGTGTGTGTGTGTGTGTGTGTGTGCGTGTGTTTGTGCGTGTGTGTGTGCGTGTGTTTGTGTGTTTGTGCGTGTGTGTGTGTGTGCGTGTGTGTGTGTGTGTTTGTGTGTGTGTGTGTGTGTGTGTGTTTGTGTGTCCACATACACACACACAAGCGGGCCACCGGAGTTCTCAATCATTTTAATTACACCATAAAGACAATATGGAAATCAACACTGCGTAAAAGGTTTAAACCCTTTTATGGAAATAATTGAACCTGCTACTGTCAACCAGAACACTGAATACTTCGGTTCTTTCATTTCTCTTAGAAAGCGAGGGCTCAGGGAGGAGAAGAAGAAAGAGAAGAGGGAGGAGAAGAGGGAAAGAGAAGAGGGAAAGAGAAGAGGGAAAGAGAAGAGGGAAAGAGAAGAGGGAAAGAGAAGAGGGAGGAGAAGAGGGAAAGAGAAGAGGGAAAGAGAAGAGGGAGGAGAAGAGGGAAAGAGAAGAGGGAAAGAGAAGAGGGAAAGAGAAGAGGGAAAGAGAAGAGGGAAAGAGAAGAGGGAAAGAGAAGAGGGAGGAGAAGAGGGAAAGAGAAGAGGGAAAGAGAAGAGGGAGGAGAAGAAGAAAGAGAAGAGGGAGGAGAAGAGGGAGGAGAAGAGGGAGGAGAAGAGGGAAAGAGAAGAGGAGGAGAAAGAGAAGGAGAAAGAGGAGGAGGAAGAGGAGGAGAAGAGGGAGGAGAAGAGGGAAAGAGAAGAGGGAAAGAGAAGAGGGAGGAGAAGAGGGAGGAGAAGAGGGAGGAGAAGAGGGAAAGAGAAGAGGGAAAGAGAAGAGGGAGGAGAAGAGGGAGGAGAAGAGGGAAAGAGAAGAGGGAAAGAGAAGAGGGAAAGAGAAGAGGGAGGAGAAGAGGGAAAGAGAAGAGGGAAAGAGAAGAGGGAGGAGAAGAAGAAAGAGAAGAGGGAGGAGAAGAGGGAAAGAGAAGAGGGAGGAGAAGAGGGAAAGAGAAGAGGGAAAGAGAAGAGGGAAAGAGAAGAGGGAGGAGAAGAGGGAGGAGAAGAGGGAGGAGAAGAGGGAAAGAGAAGAGGGAAAGAGAAGAGGGAAAGAGAAGAGGGAGGAGAAGAGGGAGGAGAAGAAGAAGGTGAAAGAGAAGATAGAGGAGGAGAGGGAAAGATAAGAGTGAGGAGAAGTAGAAAGAAAAGGAAGAAAAGAGAGAGGACAAGAAGAAAAAAAGAGAAAGAGATAAGAGGGAAGAGAAGAGGGAGGAGATAGATGAGGAAAGGAAGAAGAGGAAGGAGAATAGGGAAATAAAAATGGGAAAGAGAAGAGGGAAAAGAAGGAAGAAAAGAGTTAGGAGGAGAAAGAGAAGAGGAAGGAGAAGAAGAAAGAGAAGAGGGAGGAGAAGGAGAAAAAGAAGAAAGAGAAGGAAGAAAAGAGGGAGGACAAAAAGAAAAAGGAGAAAGAGATAAGAGGGAAGAGAAAAGGGAGGAGATAAAAGAGGAAGGAAAAAAGAGGAAGGAGAAGAGGGAAATAAAAGAGGGAAAGAGAAGAGGAAAAACGAAGAGGGAGGAGAAGAAGAAAGAGAAGAAGGAGGAGAAGAAGAAGGAGAGGAAAGAGGGAAGAGAAGAAGAAAGAGAAGAGGAAAGAGAGGGAAGAGGGAAGAAAATAAGAAAGAGAAGAGGGAAGAGAAGAGGGAAGAGAGGAGGGAGGAGAGGGGAGAGGGAAGAGAAAAAGAAAGAGAAGAGGTAGAATAAGTGGGAGAGAGAAGGGGGAAGAGAGGGAAGAGGGAGGAGAAGAAGAGAGAGAATAGGAGAGAGAGGAGGGAGAAGAGGGAAGAGAGGAGGGAGGAGAGGGAAGAGGGAGGAGAAAAAGAAAGAGAAGAGGGAAAAGAGGAGGGAGGGAAGAGAAGTGGGAAGAGAAGATGAAAGAGAAAGTCGAGAAACGATGAAAAAGGAGGCAAAAAAACAAAACAAAACAAAACAAAACAAAACAAAACATGATAACTATCTGCCAAGAAAAGTCAATCGTACTTGTCGTATTCATTGCAGTAGGAATGATCTAGAAGTAAATATACCATTGATGACGTAAAACCTCCTATTGCAACAGAAATCACTCCGTGCCGCCTCGACCTGCATTTTTTTTTATTGCAACAGGAAAGGGAAGGTAAAACCAGATAAGTGTAAGAAAGAATAAAAGACAAAAACATACTGAACTCTTTGGTACATCATATTCACTCTTTAACAACAATCAAACTTAGTGCAAAACAGACATAGTTTCAATTATTGCCGTATATCTGTGATATGACAAATCGTCCCTGCAAGGTACGATATTTTTTTCGAAAAAGGAGACCGCCGAGATAACATGAACGTCGGGATGCCTGATGTACGATGATGTCCGCTCTCCCTCGGACCAACGTTTCCCGCCGCTTTTGCCTAACGACGGCCATCCAGAGACGCTAGCTAACGGTCCAATGACAATCAAGAGACCGAGCGACCTGATTGACGTCATGTTATTGGCTGAGGGAGAAGGAGGGAAAAGAGGAGGAGGAGGGGGGGGGAGGGTTGAGCGGGAAGGGAGGGAGGGAGAGAGAGAGGGAGGGGGGGAGGGAGGGAGGGTTGAGGGGGAAGAGGGGGAGGGAGGGAGGGAGGGTTGAGGGGAAAGAAGGGGAGAGAGGGAGGGTTGAGGGGGAAGGGAGGGAGGGAGGGAGAGAGGGAGGGAGGGAGGGTTGAGGGGAAAGAAGGGGAGAGAGGGAGGGAGGGAGGGTTGAGGGGAAAGAAGGGGAGAGAGGGAGGGTTGAGGGGGAGGGGGAAGAGGAAGGGGGAAAAGGAAGAAGAGGGGGAGGAGGGGCAAGAGGGGAAAGGAGAGGGGAAAGGAGAGGGGAGAAGGAGAGGAGGGAGAGGGCGGATGATACTGATCTGCTTGAAAATGTTACGTAAGAAGAGGCTGCAAATCGCGGTGAATAAGTCAACTTCTGTTCATCGAGTAACTAGAACAAGAATAGGAAGAAAAGGAAAAGAAAGGGGAAAGACGGGCAGATAAATAGATAGATAGATAAAGAGTGACAAAAATATATATATTTATTTATATATATATAATTTCATATACATGTATATAAATATACATACACACACACACACACACACACACACACACACACACACACACACACAAAAACACACACACACACACACACACACACACACACACACACACACACACACACACACACACACACACACACACACACACACACACACACACACACACACATATACATACACACACATACAGATACACACACACATACATATATACAATATATATATATATATATATATAATATATATATATATATATATATATATATATATATATATATATATACATACATATATATACATATATATATATATATATATATATATATATATATATATATATATATATATATATATATATATATATACATATATATATATATATATATATATATATATATATATATATATATATATATATATATATATATATATATGCATATATATATATATATATATATATATATATATATATATATATATATATATATATATTCATACACAAAATACTGAAAAAAGAGGTAACATTCCTCTCACTGCCTCCTCCCTTATCTTTACCCATTATAAACACATCTGTGATTCTGCTCATACCTCAGTATCCCCTGCCCCCTTCCCCCTATACACCCACGCACCCCCTCCCCCATCCCCTCCGCAAACATACCCCCTCTAACCTGTATATGTTTCCCTACCCCCCACACCCCCATCCCCTCTGCTCACTTGTTGGGGGAGAGGGGTGGTGGAAGAGGGGCATGGGAGTGGAGGGGAGGAAGTGGGGAGGTGGAGGAGGGGAGGAAGTGGGGAGGTGGAGGAGGAGAGAAAAAAATGATGAAGGGGATTACGATGCTGATGGGAGGGGAGGAAGTAAGATGAAGGAGGGGTGGGGGTGGGGGTGGGGACGAGGAGAGTGATTATGGGGGAAGGAGGGGGGGTGGGGGGGGAGAAAGGGGAGGATATGGCTGAGTTGGTAAGTTGTCATGTGTACGTGAGTGTGTGTGTACTAGTGCCATGTGCGCATAGCATGCCTCGTATGTGTGCCATATGTGCAACTGTGCATCATGGGGTACGTTTGTTTGTTTGTTAGAGAGCATGTATGTATGCATGCACGTATATATATGTGTATGACCTGACGATATCCTTCCCGCTCACGTACATAAACTTTTAGACACTATTAAGGACATCCCCAGCCACCTGCAAAGAGTCCCAAGTCGATGTCTTTTTTTTATCTCGTTCTCTAGATATTATCGGACAGACAGACAGACACAGAAACGCATTCCACACTCGCCCTTATTAGCATACCACTGTCATCACCAGCACAGTCATACCTATCATATCCTGACCATGGCATCGAAGGCATTTTTTTACCAAGTCATAGGCATATGAATGGGTCATAAACAACAACAACAACAAAATAATTAGAATAAATAAATGAAATAAATAAATGAAAATGGAAAGAAAGAAAGGGGATGGAGATGGAAGTGAAGGTGAAGAAGAAGGAAGATGGAGAAGACGATTATGGAGAGAAGGAAGGATGGGGAGGGAAAACGAGAAGAAGAAGTAGAAGAATGAGGAGAAGTAAGGGAGGAAGAAGGAGAGGAAAAAGAGGAAGAATGGGAAGAAGAAGAAGAAGACGTAAAAGACGAAGAAGAAGAAAAAGAAGACAAAAAGACGAGAAGAAGATAAAGGACGAAGATGAAAGAAGAAGAAGAAGAAGAAGAAAGAGGAAAAAGGAGAAGAAAAGGAAGTAGAAAAGAGAATAAGAAAAAGAAGAAGAGAAAGAAAGAAAGAAAAAAAAACACCAAACAATAAAAAAAGGAAGAAAAAGAAAGAGAAGAAGCAAGAAAAAAGAAAAAAAAGAAAAAAGAGAAGGAGGAGAGGAAGAAAAAAAAAAATGACAGGAATGTCTATTGCCAAACACCAAAGCAAACGCACCTTGAAGTTTCTCTTGAAAATGCCTTGAGAATCTTGATTAGGGTTTACTGACTTCATTGGTGAGACCGAGAGCAGAGCATCTATTTATATGTATGCATGAGGACTAAGATATATCTATGTCTATCTATTTACGCCGAGATCTATTTCTATCTATAGAGCTATACATACATACATACATACATACATATATATATATATATATATATATATATATATATATATATATATATATATATATATATATATATATATATATATATATATATTCATACACAAAATACTGAAAAAGAGTTAACATTCAATCTCACTGCCTCCTCCCTTATCTTTACCCATTATAAACACATCTGTGATTCTGCTCATACCTCAGTATCCCCTGCCCCCTTCCCCCTATACACCCACGCACCCCCCTCCCCCATCCCCTCCACCAAACATACCCCCTCTAACCTGTATATGTTTCCCTACCCCCCCCCACACCCCCATCCCCTCTGCTCACTTGTTGGGGGAGAGGGGTGGTGGAAGAGGGGCATGGGAGTGGAGGGGAGGAAGTGGGGAGGTGGGGAAGGAGAGAAAAAAATGATGAAAGGGATTACGATGCTGATGGGAGGGGAGGAAGTAAGATGAAGAAGGGGTGGG
>BOPN01003733.1:79374-84374 GCA_017312705.2 Penaeus japonicus | reverse complement strand
GAGAGAGAGAGAGAGAGAGAGAGAGAGGGGGAGAGAGAGTGAGAGTGAGAGAGAGAGAGAGAGAGAGAGAGAGAGAGAGAGAGAGAGAGAGAGAGAGAGAGAGAGAGAGAGAGAGAGAGAGAGAGAGAGAGAGAGAGAGAGAGAGAGAGAGAGAGAGGTGGGGGTGGGGGGATGGGAGTGGGGTGGGTGGAAAGGAAAAGGAGAATTGGGGGGCAGGGATGGGGGGAAGGGGGGATGGTTGACTGTCATTTGAAGGTGATTTTCGTATCACATGCACGTACAAATTTTGGACACATACATATCTATCTCTGTATATCTATATGTCTTAACCTATCAATCTATATATCTATATATATATATATATCTGTCTGTCTGGGTATCTGTCTATCTATCTATCTATCTATATATCTATCTGTGTATCTGTCTATCTGTCTATCTATCTATCTATCTATCTATCTATCTATCTATATATATATATATATATATATATATATATATATATATATATATATTTATGTCTATTTATTTATCTATGTACACTCACATACACACATATGCAGAATCAAATGCATAATGTAATCATAATTCTTTATTGATATTTTATCTGCATGAAAAAAAAAAATCTTTCTACTTTATGACAAAACCTTAACTACATATTAATCTTTTGGCTTAAGTATTTAATGATCCAATATCTTTCTTATTCTTTTTTTTATACAAAAGATAAAAAAAAAAACATAATAATACATAAACGTGAAAAATAAAAGCTATACCAACCAACCCACCAAACAAACACATAAGAGAGGATACAAATAAGAATACAAAAAAAAAAAAAATGTTCATTCGCAGTCACACACACATAAACAAATATTTATAAAAAAAAAAGAGAAAAACAGCTTCGACTCTTGAACTTCCTTAAGACGAAAGAAGTTGGGATAAATTTTGACATTAGAAATCTAAATTTGGGAGAAATTTGTGTGTGTGTGCGTGTTCGAGTCCGTGTGTGTGTGTGTGTGTTTGTGTGTGTGTGTGTGTGTGTGTGTGTGTGTGTGTGTGTGTGTGTGTGTGTGTGTGCGTGTGCTATCACATTTCCATATACATATCTATAATCCCTGACCACAATTCCTTTTTTACCGACTGAAAATACCACACCATTAAAGTGTTCACATAAACAGCTCGAAGCCCATTGATTATCATTATTCACACACAGATAATGACGTCACACATGAGTAACTCATAATCCACCTCATCTCATGTCATGCGGCCTCATATTAGAGCTGTCAGTTCACAGCGTGACATTCACTGATCAGATTAATGGAATCATTATATAGGCTTGGTTTTATTGAATTCGTATTAGCTTATCTTTTTTTTATTTTTTTTTAGGTGATTTCACTGTTGTTTGTGTCTTTATCTCTATCTATCTATTTGTCTATTTGTCTTTCTGTCTATTTATCTGGCTATCTATCTATTCATCTGATTGTATCTGTCTATTTTTCTATCTCTCTTTCTCTCTCTCTCCTTCTTTCTCTCTCTCTCTCTCTCTCTCTCTCTCTCTCTCTCTCTCTCTCTCTCTCTCTCTTTCTATATATCTATCTACCTGTCTGTCTGTATATTCATCTACATGTCTATCCATCAATACTGATTTATATACTTAAACATCTGTCAATCTGCATGTATAAAAAACATACTATATTTGTTGAACAAGCAAATTGAACAAATAGATATAAATCAAATAAATACACAAATAAATATACAAATTGATGAAACGAATAAATACATGAATAGATAGGTAAATCATTCAATGACTGAATAAATGAAATATAAAAATGAAGCAATAAATATTTTTTACCCGAGATTTCAATTATTTTCACCGTTAAAAAAATCCAGTAAATTTAAACGAACAAACTCCGCGTCCATTTGTAATATTCAACCTACGGAAAACAAATAACTAAATTCACATAAACAGAAATAACACACCCACGGACGCACATACTTGATCCCCTTTCCACACATAAACATAAATAAACAGAAACACAAATAAACACACACACACACCAAAAATTCTGTACCACGATCGCTAGACAATATATAAAGTGATGAATAACCGTTTTTTTATATATTTTTTATTGTTGTCATTCCCCTTTTTATTGGATCATCATGACGACATAATTACAGGTACGGCTGTTGCCATGTGACGGGTCTTTTTGTTACAATATATATATATATATACATACATACATACATACATACATATATATATATATATATATATATATATATATATATATATATATATATATATATACATATACATATATATAAGATATCTGAAGTGTATGATTGAAAGATACTTTCTTCGGAGATTTCCGTGAAATAAACAAATGACTAGATAGTTATAGATAGATAGATAGATAGATAGATGCACCGATAGATAGATAAATAAAATCAAGAAGGGTTAGATAGATATTATCAAAAGGAAAATGGATGAACACAAGATAAAATAAAAGAAAGAAGAAAGATAGAAAGAGATGAAGAATGGAAAAGAAATCGAAAAAAAAAAGATAAGAAACACACACACACACACACACACACACAAACACACACACACCCCTCCCTCCAACACACCCCTCCCTCCCTCCCCACAGACAGACACATGACAGGCTCCTTGGAAGTGAAATACCCGGGAAATGGTTGAGAAAAAAAAGATTCAAAGAAACCCAAAATAACAACAACAGAAGCCAAGGAAGTGTTCTTGCAGACGAGATTGTCTTTAGCCCTTAATAAGAAGGCTTGGCGGGGCGAAGGACTACACGTGTACTCTGCACTGGGCTTTGGGTCCGGGGGGAGGGAGAGACTGAGGAGGGGAGACTGGGCAGGGAGGGAGACTGAGGGGAGGGAGACTGAGGTAGGAGGAGGAAGGAGAGGTTGAGGAGGGAGGAGGAGGGGAGGGAGACTGAGGGGAGGAGACTGAGACTACAGGGGAGGGGAGACTGAGGAAGGGGGAGGAGGAGAGGGGGAGGGGGAGGGGGAGGGGGAGATTGAGGGGGAGGAGGAGGAGGGGGAGACTGAGGGGGAGACTTAAGGGGAGGAGGAGACTGAGAGGGAGGCGGAGGGGAAGACTGAGGGGGAGGAGGAGGGGGAGACTGAGGGGGAGGGGGGGAGGGGGAGACTGAGGGGGAGGGGGCGGGGGTTGAAACTGGGGGTATAAGGGGGAGATATATGTGTGTGTATGTGTGTGTGTATCTAGAATGATATAAAAGATAGGAAAAATAATAAAAGAGAGAAAGAAAGAGAAAACTGAAAAAACAACAACTATAACAAAACAACCAAGAAGGAGTGATTGACCGTAATTTCTGATCATTTGATTTTTTTTCTTGATGATTAATGTGTAGATTTTTTTTTCTTTTTTTCAGAAAGTAGCATTCCAGAGTACCAAGTTGACCAAAATTATGCTAATAAAGTAAATTACAAAAAGACATACGACATCCTCTTTATTAAAAAGAAAGTACAATCAAGTAAGATTTAGTAGTTTATCAAAGAAAAAAAAAATATTGTTTATACTACACTTTATTCAGTATGTTAATATCACTAATATAAACACATTTATTCATTAGTTTACAAACAAATATTTAATGCCATACTTATGAATGAGATGAGAAATTTGTAATTCATTTTTGATCTATGTATAAAGGTGTGTGTTTGTTTGTTTGCTTGTCTGTTTATTTGTTTGTTTTTGTTTGTTTGTGTGTGTGTGTGTATGCGGTCAGGGAGGTAAAATTTGTATATCTATATTAAATGCGTTACTGCATTCTACTATCTTTCTCACATATATATAACCTCGGTAACCTGATTTGAGACTTGAATTTGTGATTCCGTTGCTGCCGAGCGCCCGCGGGAATTGTCTGTGAAACCTCGCTATCACTGCTCTGCTAAGAACAAATAGGTAAATTCCATGACGTCTCATAAGGCGTCTGGTTAGACAATTCTTTTAGTGGGTCGAGTAGCTGATCAGTTACAGCACCGTGCCTGCCGATCTTACGGCGTGGGTTCGAGTCCCGGTCAAGGAGGTAAAATTTGTATGTATATATATATATATATGTGTGTGTGTGTGTGTGTGTGCGTGTGTATGTGTGTGTGTATGTGTGTGTGTTTGTGTGTGTGTGTATGTGTGTGTGTGTGTGTTTGTGTACGTGTGTATGTATGTGCTGTTTGATGTGTATGAATGCCTTATGAAATGGTGTGGGAGAAGAAATAATTGTATATGAACGAAAACTAATAAGGTTATGATACACTGATACACAAGTGATTGAATAAATAAGTAGTGAATGAAAGAGCAAAGAAGTGAATAACTAAGTAAGTAATTGAGTGAGTCAATCAGTGAGTCAATGAGTCTGTACAAAAAAAAAAAAAGTGAGTGAATGAACGAGCCTAAGTGACCATGTAAATAACAGAACGATTGATTGAATAAGTGGGTAGGTATGCTTCTGAACGCACTTCAAACTCAACAGAATATAACCTTCAGTGTTAAAAACAAAAAAATAAATAAATATATAATCTGGATTGAGTGCGTGGCAGAGGCAGTAAATAAACGCACTCTCAGATACTTACTGGTATCTCTTTGTACTTATAGATACTACTGTAAGAAAATGAGGTCAATTATATACTTCTGTACATTCACCTCTTTATAGAAACGTGCAATCATAGGTAATGGCTTACATGTAGGTATTGTTCAGTAAAGGAGGGTAAAGGTGGGTGAGGGGTGGGTAAAGGTGGGTGAGGGTGGGTGAAGGGTAGGTAAAAGTGGGTGAGGGTGGGTGAGGGTAGGTGAGGGGTGGGTAAAGGTGGTTGAGGGATGGGTAAAGGTGGGTGAGGGTGGGTGAGGGATGGGTAAAGGTGGGTGAGGGTGGGTGAAGGATGGGTAAAGGTGGGTGAGGAGTGGGTGAAGGGTGAGTAAAGGTGGGTGAAGGTGGGTGAGGGATGGGCAAAGGTGGGTGAGGGTGGGT